>OX422221.1:7500-10000 GCA_949130495.1 Sambucus nigra
ACCCTAAACCCTAAACCCTAAACCCTAAACCCTAAACCCTAAACCCTAAACCCTAAACCCTAAACCCTAAACCCTAAACCCTAAACCCTAAACCCTAAACCCTAAACCCTAAACCCTAAACCCTAAACCCTAAACCCTAAACCCTAAACCCTAAACCCTAAACCCTAAACCCTAAACCCTAAACCCTAAACCCTAAACCCTAAACCCTAAACCCTAAACCCTAAACCCTAAACCCTAAACCCTAAACCCTAAACCCTAAACCCTAAACCCTAAACCCTAAACCCTAAACCCTAAACCCTAAACCCTAAACCCTAAACCCTAAACCCTAAACCCTAAACCCTAAACCCTAAACCCTAAACCCTAAACCCTAAACCCTAAACCCTAAACCCTAAACCCTAAACCCTAAACCCTAAACCCTAAACCCTAAACCCTAAACCCTAAACCCTAAACCCTAAACCCTAAACCCTAAACCCTAAACCCTAAACCCTAAACCCTAAACCCTAAACCCTAAACCCTAAACCCTAAACCCTAAACCCTAAACCCTAAACCCTAAACCCTAAACCCTAAACCCTAAACCCTAAACCCTAAACCCTAAACCCTAAACCCTAAACCCTAAACCCTAAACCCTAAACCCTAAACCCTAAACCCTAAACCCTAAACCCTAAACCCTAAACCCTAAACCCTAAACCCTAAACCCTAAACCCTAAACCCTAAACCCTAAACCCTAAACCCTAAACCCTAAACCCTAAACCCTAAACCCTAAACCCTAAACCCTAAACCCTAAACCCTAAACCCTAAACCCTAAACCCTAAACCCTAAACCCTAAACCCTAAACCCTAAACCCTAAACCCTAAACCCTAAACCCTAAACCCTAAACCCTAAACCCTAAACCCTAAACCCTAAACCCTAAACCCTAAACCCTAAACCCTAAACCCTAAACCCTAAACCCTAAACCCTAAACCCTAAACCCTAAACCCTAAACCCTAAACCCTAAACCCTAAACCCTAAACCCTAAACCCTAAACCCTAAACCCTAAACCCTAAACCCTAAACCCTAAACCCTAAACCCTAAACCCTAAACCCTAAACCCTAAACCCTAAACCCTAAACCCTAAACCCTAAACCCTAAACCCTAAACCCTAAACCCTAAACCCTAAACCCTAAACCCTAAACCCTAAACCCTAAACCCTAAACCCTAAACCCTAAACCCTAAACCCTAAACCCTAAACCCTAAACCCTAAACCCTAAACCCTAAACCCTAAACCCTAAACCCTAAACCCTAAACCCTAAACCCTAAACCCTAAACCCTAAACCCTAAACCCTAAACCCTAAACCCTAAACCCTAAACCCTAAACCCTAAACCCTAAACCCTAAACCCTAAACCCTAAACCCTAAACCCTAAACCCTAAACCCTAAACCCTAAACCCTAAACCCTAAACCCTAAACCCTAAACCCTAAACCCTAAACCCTAAACCCTAAACCCTAAACCCTAAACCCTAAACCCTAAACCCTAAACCCTAAACCCTAAACCCTAAACCCTAAACCCTAAACCCTAAACCCTAAACCCTAAACCCTAAACCCTAAACCCTAAACCCTAAACCCTAAACCCTAAACCCTAAACCCTAAACCCTAAACCCTAAACCCTAAACCCTAAACCCTAAACCCTAAACCCTAAACCCTAAACCCTAAACCCTAAACCCTAAACCCTAAACCCTAAACCCTAAACCCTAAACCCTAAACCCTAAACCCTAAACCCTAAACCCTAAACCCTAAACCCTAAACCCTAAACCCTAAACCCTAAACCCTAAACCCTAAACCCTAAACCCTAAACCCTAAACCCTAAACCCTAAACCCTAAACCCTAAACCCTAAACCCTAAACCCTAAACCCTAAACCCTAAACCCTAAACCCTAAACCCTAAACCCTAAACCCTAAACCCTAAACCCTAAACCCTAAAAAACCCTAAAAACCCTAAAAACCCTAAACCCTAAACCCTAAACCCTAAACCCTAAACCCTAAACCCTAAACCCTAAACCCTAAACCCTAAACCCTAAACCCTAAACCCTAAACCCTAAACCCTAAACCCTAAACCCTAAACCCTAAACCCTAAACCCTAAACCCTAAACCCTAAAACCCTAAACCCTAAACCCTAAACCCTAAACCCTAAACCCTAAACCCTAAAAAACCCTAAAAAACCCTAAAAACCCTAAAAACCCTAAACCCTAAACCCTAAACCCTAAACCCTAAACCCTAAACCCTAAACCCTAAACCCTAAACCCTAAACCCTAAACCCTAAACCCTAAACCCTAAACCCTAAACCCTAAACCCTAAACCCTAAACCCTAAACCCTAAACCCTAAACCCCTAAAACCCTAAACCCTAAACCCTAAACCCTAAACCCTAAACCCTAAAAAACCCTAAAAAACCCTAAAAACCCTAAACCCTAAACCCTAAACCCTAAACCCTAAACCCTAAACCCTAAACCCTAAACCCTAAACCCTAAA
>OX422221.1:2617500-2867500 GCA_949130495.1 Sambucus nigra
GACAAATTGCCTACGTCCAAAGAAAGGCTATTGTTTATTAAGTATCTCTCAAAATCTCAGGTTACATCCTTTTTCCCCGGGTCAGGGTGTACGATGTATAGGTGTTCATTCCTAGAGTTTGAGTGATACAAGGAACTTAATAATCACGTTGGATATATCATGATTCACTTGAATATCTCTACTGAGATTCTTGGTTGTTGATTTGAGTATATCCTCAAGTTTTTATTGTATATTAAATACATGTTTACTGGTCGAATAGTTGATTTGGGTCGGTCAGCACCTAAAGAGGCTTGGGCCTATTAACGTACTCTCATGGATCATGGTAAATGGGCCCCCACAATTGCCCCAAAAAATTTTGGGCTTTTACGAGTTATGGGTTAACAATTTTTAACTAAACTAGATGCTTTTCAACTGGAAAGGCATTTTTATAGATTGTGTGAAGTTGGTGAGGGTACACTCGTCATGAACCAAACACAATGGTATACTTGTAGTTCTTTTAAATGAGAGGGGGTGCTGTTGTTCGAGAAGGCATTTAAAATGCCAAAAATCATTTGGGAGATTGTGTGTAATCATTGTTGTTAGGTTTCCAACTGAAGATACAGTCATCCCGTCAATTTAGTACTATGCATCTTCTTTCTTGATCACTAAGCTTTGAAACGTTCATCTTCTTTAGTATTTTCTAGAGCTTCATCGATACCAATAAGTTTTTGCTCACCTTTACTCATTTTTCCTCTTCTTCGAGATTTTCTATAATTGTAGCTCGGGCTCTGGTGTATTCATGGAAAAGCTTGATGGTAAAACAGTAGAGGAGTTTAACAAGAGATATAACATTCCTGACTGGGTATAAATCGACTGTGCCACTTTTCCTAGAAATGTACATGACATTGAAGGGGGCACTGTATTTCGACCCTTACGATAACCAGGGGGTTTGACCTTTCCCCCAAACCCTCTTTTTCTCAATTTGTTTTATATACTTTGACGTAGTTCCTGCCCAATGTGCCCCTAATGTATGGAAGGCAGTGAATGGGTTACATTGAATTTATACCCTCTATGATACAACATTGAGCCTTGCCAAAATCTGCTATTGTTACGTATGGTTGAGGACAAATGATGACCTTTTTTACTTGAAGATCTGGAAGGCTGATCGAGTCCTGGTGGTAAATCTTTTGAATTCGCACAACGATTACTTGGGCTATGGTTTTATTGCCTGAAATTGGCAACGTCTTTCTGCTCGCAAAGGCGAAAGTCAAAGGGGCCTAGTAATCTCAGACTTTGGAGAGGAGCGCATAGGTCGCTGATTTTTATCTTGTTGTTATATTATTTGGTCTTCACTTTCTTCTTCATTTTGTCTCCAATAATTGTCTTTTCTCCTTTTATTTTATAGTTCGTGAAAAGAATCTTGAGACGGACGTTAGTGAGATCAATATTGATGAGCTTCTAAAGGCTTGGAACATCGAAAAGAGGCTACCTGACGCTGAGCATCCCACATCGACAGCTTATCTGTTGGAGTGCAAAAATACTACACCTAGTTTTATTGCTTGTCCTATTGATTAGGTTACCAAATTGAGAGCTCCCGAGGTCGGTTATTCTAAGCCAAATGTTCTAAAAGAAGGAAGTTCAGAAGAAGAAGAGAAGGAGAGTGAAGAGGGAGAAAAAGAAAAAGAAGAAGACATGGCCCCTTTGGTGAAGAGGAGGAAGTTGAAGCTTCCTGATGATGATGACCAGATCCCTGTAACACCCCACTAAATTAAATATCGGGTGATCAGTCCTATACCCAATTAAAATAAAATTTAGAGTTGGTTCATTCTTAGCATCAGTGTCGAAAAACATTAATCACCTAATATCTAATTAAGCAGGTGTTAAACTAATTCAAATTTTAATTTAATAAAAACTCTTTTTTTACCATTACGAACAATTTTAATAATAATCCGATCCACAACAATAAATGAATCACAAAAGAATTTAATTCTAACTAGAATAATACTTCCCCGCAAATATCTCCATACATAAAACCCAATAATAATAAATGTGTCACAACGACAAGTGTATAAATCCAGACTCCAATAGAAGGGAAAATACTATAATCCTCTTGGGCGACATGGCCTAAATAAAAATAAACTATAGAGTAGGAATCACCAAATATGAAGGCGTATAAAATAAAGCTCCATCTCCATAGCGTCCATAACTCGTCAGCATCATAATTCTCTAAGGCTGGCATCCCTGTGGTTGGACACCTGATATAGGAGATACAAGAGACAGAAGAGAATATGCAAGGAAACGGGTTAGAGCCCAATGAAAAATAGTTTTTTTTTTAAATAGCAAGTGAATAATTCCAATATTTATTGCTTAATAATATACAGGTTAGATTAACAGACTCTCTCTTGAGATTCTCGCCTCTCATCTAGAGTGCACACCTCACGTACCTCTAAGTCATCCTAGTTACAGATCCCACGCTAACTAGATTAACCCAATGTATCCATTATTTATAGCCAAATTCATTCCGACGTATTAATCTCATAATACATGTAATAATGTTATAAACATATATATCCATTTATATTCAACATGGATAAGCCCCTTATTAATTCAATTCAATTAAGTGTTCTCATACTTAATTAATTTTAGATATCGTTATCTTTCAATTCTACTTTAGTTACAGAGTAGATATCCTCATATGTATATATATACATTCACTCTATTGTATATATACTATATCGCACCCTGAGACACAGCTGCGGTGTTGCATTACTCTGCTATCATGTCCCAATGCATCTCGTCACTGTATAGGGGACTATAGGTTCAGTAAAGATTCCTTGAACCACAATCATCAACCACAAATAGTGGAGGCAAACATAGTCCTAAGCCTTTGGGCTACGCACATACCTATGCACCCAAATGGATATTCTATACCATTGTTCTCACTAATGGTAATCTACACAAGTCCTATGTTCTTGAGCGACAAGTCAAATATCCCATAGTTTCATCAAGATACGACTGCCCTCACGCGTAAACCTCCTATCGAAAGCATGTAAGCTAGGTATGTCATACACATAAGTTATCAAACAATAGGCATTATCATTTACCTATATAAAATTAGGTATTTATTCGACCTATATGTAATTTTAGGAATTTATCCTATCCCCAAGTACCTGATGTATTTATCAATACCACCCGTACTTATTAATTATAATCATTGCTTGTCACATTATTATTATTATTATTATTATTATTATTATTATTATTATTATTATTATTATTATTATTATTATTATTATTATTATTATTATTATTATTATTATTATTATTATTATTATTATTATTATTATTATTATTATGTAGTTATCACTCACATAATGTCCTTCTCACTTTAATAAAAATTTCCCAACATTAACACAAGTCTTTCGCTCCTCGTTAATGTACTAAAATTATCCAAACTTAATTCATCGAATATTATAATGTGTATACCACCTACATAATATTATCCTCGATTACATATAATTTTCCATCAATCACCTAAGTCTCTCACCTTTTGTTAAATCATTCAAATATTATTTCTACTGAAATTATATAATTAATTCCCCTTTAAATCTTTCCCCGATTTAATCCCACACAAATTACATTTCCCGGGTCTCAAGTATACCTACTGTCCTCCCTTAAGTTCCATCATATTCAAATAATCATCATGAAGCACCTTATACCTTTGACTTGCTTAAGTCTATATTGTATAAGTGCTCAACTAATTTGGAAATAGTGACAAAATTGTTTGTCTAACCTAGAATCCAAAGAGCCTCAAAACTTATCTCTCTAATCCTCTTCAATAATCCAAGAAGGTATAAATTGAATCACACTACACACAATTAGAAGTTCATACATGTGTATATATTGCTTAAAATTGATTGTGTGATTAATTCCACTTAATATGTTATTTTAATACTTTTTGGGAATTTTTTAAAACATTTTTAAACATTTTTTAAATAATGTTTTCATTAATTAAAATGTGATTATAAAATTTGTGGGGTTAATATTCTATTTTGGAAACTTCAGTTTTCATTGAAATGTTTGATTGGGTAGAATATAAATGCGCTAGAGACTTCAGGGTGCTGTCTGTAAATATTTTTGACGCGCATTTGTACACCTATCACATGCCAACACTTGTCACTTGCTTGTTGCATCAATTTGTGTTTGTTATGTGAGAGGATTGCATGGTGCATTACTGATCGTTGGATCATTCCTTATCGATGGACTGCATGTGTTTTTAGTCAATCCTGGTGCTATATCTATGAACCAATCACAATCATCTTAACCACCGCTATTTCATAACCCTTGGATCAAGTCAAAGTTAGAAAGACTTGATCTCAGCCATTGATTCCCTTCGTCATTCCATAACCTTCCCTCACTCCTACATAAACCCTCAACTTCTCAGCCTTTCAAGACTTTTGGGCATTCGTCATTTCTGAGAGAAAAAATAGAGAGAAGAGAGAAGTGAGAGAGAAGAGAGAAAAGAAAAGAGAGAAGAGAGAGAAAGGAAACTGTGTTAGCCAAACCCTAACCCTAAACACTTCATTTTCTGATCAAACCTTCGTTTTTATAACACCCCAAACACAACCTTGAGTGTTTGAGAGAGAGTGGTTTGTTCATTTGATGCTGTAACCTCTTGATCTGTGATCTTTGTACCAACTTAAACATTCGTGTGAAGATCTACATTTCTTCTTCATAGAAATTGTAGATTTACACTTTGCATGTTACATTTCACTAGATCTGCATATTTCTTACTTGATTTAAGAAAATCTTTACTGATTTAGTTTTGAAAATGTTTTATGGTTTCTATTCTTTCGAAACTTAACCTTGACCTAGTTGGATTCGCACTTGGAGATTTTCAATCTCAAAAATATTTTTAAAACAGAGATTGATTAAGGTCTTGTCCGATTTCTGAAGCAAGATCTCCGTGGAATCTGGGATAGTTTAAAGGTCAAAAAGGTTTAAGTTCTGTAAGAAAGAAATAAACTAAAATCACAGCATATAGTCTTTATATGTAATTTTCTAGGACTGTCTGTAAATCTAAGTGTGTGTGAGTTCATGCATGTGAATAGGAATCACATCACAAACACTTAACACACTACAACACTAAAAGTGTTGGGATTAAGATCAAAGATTATTGAGTCGACGTAAGGAAGCTAAAGCAAAGGAAGTTATCAAACTGGAAGAACATCATCAACAATCAGATCTATGAGAAGTTAGAAGGACACCAAGTGGGGTATATTCCTAAACTTAGAATAGGTTGATTTGTGTGCATGTATATTGTATTGTTTGTAACTATTATTTGTTGTTAGTGGATTTTTACTTTTGTGACTTAGAAGTCACCGTGGATGTTTCCTCTATTGGGAGAGGTTTTACCACGTTAAAAACTGTGTTTTTTTTTATTATCTTCATCTACTCATCTCATTCTATAGTGTGCTGATTTTTGAAACTATCTTGTTTTAAAACTGATTACAAAGTCTTGATTACTCTCGTACATAAGTTTTTTTTGTAAACACATCTTGTTGTTTATAATTTTTATTTTCAAAAGAAAAGGGTTTCTTCAACAAACATCTCGGAGTTGCTTATACAGTTTAATCTTGTATTAAACGGCATTAGCAACGTTTTTCACATCACTAAAGATTTCTCACAAATTGGGATTCAATCAAAACTTTAAAAGAAAAAATTTCACATTTCCAGAGGGGGTTGATCGATCGATCAATCGATATTCTTGAATCGATCGATCAATCGACCAGATATCAGCCCAGTTTCTGCATATTATCACCTACCGGTTTTATACTTCTTTTACACTAAAGTCAATGTAAATCAATCCAAAACTTCTCATAAATCATCTTAATTTATATATCATAATATATGATCTAATTCTAATAATCAAACAACCTAAATTCATCAATTAGTTTAGATTAAATCATGACATTCCCAGAATTCTCATATTTTGACATTTCTCCCAGAAAATGTTATGAACCCAGATTTCTCCCATAAATTGAAACCAAATTTCACGGATTAAAACCTTTGTACAGAAAGAGATTTATTCTATCTGATCTCATGTCTAGAACTAAATCAAAACTCCATAGTTCATCATTGAAACATAGAATTTTTGAGTTCCTAACTATTCTATCTAACATGGATATTTTAAGCCTCAAAATAAAGCAAGGATTGCACTTGACTTAGTTATGTAGGTCTGAACCTTTGGTGATGATGGTGGTCTTATTCATTTTTCGGCGACTTTTCGATGGTGGTGCTGGTGGCAGAAGGTGATTAATCCCCTTTGGTTTGCCTCTAAAGACTCTTCCCTTCTCTAAGCAATCTTTTCTTCTCCCAAGGAACCTTGCACTCTCGTTCACACTAAGACCTATCAAATATCTTGTGATGGAATGGAATGAACCTACGTTCCTCTAACCCAACACCTTTATAATAAGACAAAACCTGAAATTACTATTCATCTCCCGTGTAAAATGACTAATTTGCCCCTTCGGGTGTCCTTTCATCTCCTAATTGACTTGAGAGCCAAATCCAACACCCAAATATACTTTTTTTACTATTTCGTGCCTTTCGGATGCAACGGAGCACTCAAAACAGTCATAAAGTTGATATAAAATAAATTTTCCTTTTTATTCATTTAAATTAGTCTCGACGCGTCCCATACCGCATCCCGACTTAATTTCTATTGTTATCGTATTAGTAACTCACGAAAATATAAATAACTTCATATTCATATATTACTTGTATATCTCCAAGTAATATTCAGAATCACATATTACTATAATCCCTAATAATATTAAATCCTGATTAATCCCAATTAATTATTAATTAATTCCAATTAATCCCTATTAATTTTTTATTTATCGCATAATAAAATTACGAGGTATTACATACTTCCCCCTTATAGTGGAATTTCATCCCAAAATTTGGAAAATAAAAGTATACCTGGTACAAATAACTCCAGATATTTGTCCTGAATATCATCCTCGCGCTCCCAAGTTGATTCCTCAATGTTATGGTACCGCCACTGCACGCGCACCAACGGAACTACTTTGGATCTTGACCATCTTTCGCTATGGTCCAAGATCTCTATTGGTCTCTCCTCATAATATCTATCTAGTTTCAAGTCGATCTACCCTAATGCAACATAAGTGTAAGCCAACTCATCCCAGAGATATCGCCTCAGTGAAGAAATATGGAACACATCATGTATCCTATGTAAGTTCTCTGGAATCCCCAACATATAAGCAATCGGTCCAACTCTCTCAATGATAGGAAATGGTCCTACATATCTGGGTGCCAATTTACCTTTCTTCCCAAATCTCATAAACCCTTTCATAGGTGATACCCGCAATAATACTTGGTCCCCCATATTGAATTCACTGAAGAACCGTTTCGCATCGGCATAGATTTTCTGTCGATAGTGGAAGTATCCTATATTACTTATGACCCTAATAGTTTGTTGTCCCCCACTTCTAGCCAACATGCAGGAGAACGAAAAGGTCTACCATATAGTGCTTCAAATAGAGCCATACCAATGGTGAACTGATAGGAGTTATTATACGCGAACTCCACAAGCGAAAGGTATTGCTCCCAACCTCCCCCAAAGTCCAGTATACACATGCTAGCATGTCTTTTAACATCTAGTTTGTACGTTCTATCTGCTCATACATCTGTGGATAGGTGAAGAGGATGAACAGTCTACCCTCTTGGGTTTTGTTTGAATTTATTTAAAATTGAACTTTGAGTTTGAGTTTATAAGTTACTCTAATAAAAAATTGCTTTATTTGAAAAATTGTAAATTAATACCAAGTCAAAAAGGGCCACTTCAACTATTGGTTAAAATTTGTGGGTAGTAAAGTTAACAGTGAAAACAAAATGAAAGTACATTGCTTTTTGCAAAAAAAATAAAAAGAAAATGTTTAGTGACGAAAGTTGAAAAAAGGGAAAAGTTCGTTATTGGTTGGTGTAGTTAATCCATTAAATAAATGAATTAACTATCAAGGTATTGCAGAAATATCGAAGATATAGTACATTTTTAGCTTTGTTTTCTCTCTATATATTCTATTCTCAACTTCAATAAATTATAGATAATTTACCTTTCTAAAATATGTAGATAATATGACATTGAATTATCACTTACAGAAAAAAGTTCGCCCAAATTGTGGCGGCTTAGATAAGTGGAAATTGGTCTCATTTAGTAGTTGGAAGGTAATGAGTGTCACTGGGTTTTTCAGGGAAAATTCGAATTTCAAGTTTTCTTTGAGGCATTTTTAGAGCCTGATCTTTCTTCGACATTCATCCGTTTCATATTAAATGCGCGAGCAAATGAATTACTCTTTTACTATGAAGCACTGACACTCTCCCAAGGTCATGTGTAGGGCATTGACAGATTTTGAAACACTCGGACAACTTTCAAACTCAACTAGAGAGCATGCCAAATTTTCTTTGCTTTTTTGACATGCTTAGACACATTCAGACATTGACACCCAAAAAAAGATACATTCGAACATGACCAATCACATTTCATGGACTAATTTATTTACCCTCGACATAAATGGCCTCATTTAGTTTTTGTTGCTTGAAATTTGTTATTTTAAGAAATCAAATTATAATTTTTAAAACTATTGGAATAATGTTAATATTTTTCGTTTAGTGATAATAATAGAAATATGAACAATAGGCTACGTGCCCCCAACGTGTCTATGTTCTACACATTTAAAAGATATAATTTTTACGTGTTAAATCATGTCGGTTGCATGTCTTGTGTCTTTGTCTGTGCTTCTCACTCTTATTTGTTTCGAGAAAATTAATAGTTTGCTTACTCTCAATTATTTGGTGAAGAGATATGACCATGACCCAGCAGCAAAAGTAGTCGCTGCATTAGTTCTTGCATCAAAGTTGGGTGAAGACTCTGGTTTGAAAGTGTACTTGGGAGACGTGTAAAATCTCAAGCCCCCGCAGGAAAGAGAAATGACGTTGAATTTGTTCAATCAAACGGTCTCCATAAGCGAAAGCAATTGCACACCCAATTCTCTAGCACAAAGAGCATTGTACTGCATCTATTAGATGAAGAAATTCATAATTATATTGGATCTGAGGGGGTGAGCATAATCAGATGGTTATTGAGCATCATCATAATACAGGTGCACGTAAATGCGGGTGGGTGGATGCTAGAATTGTAGCATTACTTGTGGGTGAGGATCAAACACAATCTTATGCGCTTATAAGCGACAATTGCCACGTGCACAATTGTAAGTAGACTAGAGTTGTAAAAATATAAATTTTCTTAATCTAAAAGTGGCATTTGTATGTATCGATTCATGTTTAGGCTTCGTATTATTAGTCAACTCTAACCTGACATAGTCCCTTAGTCTCTAATTAAGTCTTGTTTTTCATTTCGGATCTTCCCAAATTAATAGTCGTGCTCTTTTTTGTATGTCATAAACAAATTAAATTCCATGATGATCAATTATTTATCTTGTAGCGAATATTAATTATGGATGGGGGTAGTATTAAAGTAATTGTGTCAAATGAGCCAACACAAAACCATGATACAAAGTATTGGCTGAAAATAAGACAACTCTGGCCGAGTTGACTAAGTATTATTGGGCACCAAATTGAGTTTGACTTATGAGTCATAAAATAGATGATATAGTACTAACTTGGTTTGAAATAGACGAAATAATATTAACTCAGTCTGACTTGGCCGACATTTTTGTATCTCAGCTAAAAATCAGAAAACTCTGCCTAAATATCATCTCCCTTACTCTACCCGATCTTTTGTTAACTATGCAATTTCCATCATTGATTATTGATGCTTTAAGTACTATTGTGTAGTAATTAAGTTGTATATGTATATCTCGATAAGTAGTAGTTTATAATTCGCAATTTCATTGCAAATGCTTTAATAATGCGAAATAGGGTACAATGCAAAATGAACCCTGAAGTTTGGGGTTAGTTTAATTTTGCACTTAATGTTTCAAAAGTTGCAACATTAACCTGATATTTCAAAATTCATCAATTTTAGTCCTCCATCACATATTCGTTAAGACTTAATATAATGCATGACATAAGGGAATAAGATGCCTAGTCATCCATTCTGTTAAGCATCCTAGCAATATATGGCTGCGGGCTGAAATTGCTCAAATATCTACAGGATTAACATTGTGACTTTTAAGACATCGAGTCCTAAATTGGAAATGACCTCAAATTTCAGGTTTAACATTTCCGTTTACCCTTATAAACATTTGGAGATTGTGTTCTTATAACTTGTGGAACAATAGAATTTACTAGTGTACCATGCGCCAACGTATGTATGCTAAATGATGATCTTGTAAAGATATAACTGATTCGTGTTGAAAACTGGGGTCTGAGTTGTATTTTTGACTTCGAACAATACACCCAAGCCTGACTATTGATCAATGTTGTATCTAGGTTGAAAAAAGTAACGACTAAACTAGATCATCAAACTAGGGTTCTCTTCTCTATCAACAAAACATTTCCAACAAATTAAAATATTTTTTGTCCTAAATACTAGCAATACCGGATTGTTAGAATTCATTTGAACAGGTTTATTGGGGTCATTCGTGTTAAATTCAAATAGGTTTATTGATGTCATGTTTGGATTATTCGTGTTTGACACTAACTCAACTAGAAAGGATCAACTGTAACCTCGTGTCGTTCTCTTCCCCCCTCTCCAAAACAAAACACCACACACAACACACTCTTTTTATTTATGTGTGCTTTGAAATAAATTAAGCCCATCTATCATTCATATTTACGGGTCAATCTAACTTTGTGTCATGTTCGAGTCATGTAAAAATTGCCATCCCTGTATTCACTTTTCTCCCATGATACACACATGCAAACACAAATCACGAATGGGTGGTTCAATCGCAAAATGTTGTTAAGGTGAAACAAAAACTAAAGCAAACCCATCTCTCTCTTGTAGGGCTTGCGAGGAAAGAGGATTTTAATTACATAACTTATTACTGCACGCACTGCAATGCCCTAAATAAGCCAAAACTGGAACAATAAGCCTCGGGTACCAGCACCCCTCACATGACCTCCCCAACAACGACTGATGTTAACAATAGTAGCGGATTCATGAGTGACAGGGTACTCCCTAGAAGCAACCCAATGGTAGCTGCTATTGTAAACAAAGAAGTGAAATAATAGTGTTTTGAGGCTCCTATTGGTTAATAGCAAGCAAGCTTCATTTGGAATTTCATCAGATGTGTCGTCTACTATGGAGATTGTTATGGGTTTCTTGTTTGCTTGGTTAAGTAACTAAGAACTGTTTCACATCTTAACGACATAACGTGTGGTAACTAAATGATTTATATGTAGGTCATGTAGAGGGATTTAATCAATTGTACCTTGTGTTTGTATTGATCGGGTTATTGTGTTTTGTTATGCATAGTGAGGTTATACAATTACATAGGTTACAGAGAAAATTTTCGATAAAAGAGAAGGAGGGGGGGTGAGGATTCTGTTTTGTTCTCTTTGAGAAGTATTTCTTATACCTTTTTCTACCTTTATAGTAATAAGAGTTATTATGATGTTGGATATTATTGGTTTTGTTTTCTAGGCAGTGATGCAATTAATTGCTCATGTCTTGGCTACTGAACTTATGTGAAAGAGTAATTCTAGACCGATAACATTTTTTGACTTTTATGTGACATTACAGGGATCCATAAAAAAACTAATATATACATGTTCTTAAGGGTAAAAAATGCACTGGTTGGTATTTAATATCTACATTGATACGTAAAAACATCAATTAATAGATGTTTTCACACATGACACGAGTCTCAACAAATGTTGCCAATCGATGCGTATGAATTATTTATATAAAGGTCAAATCTCCAAACCAAACGAGACTGAATGAATCTTTTAAGATCTCTGAATACCCATTCCAATGGTCCATCCCGTGCGTGAATCGACCTTACGGTTTGAATGAACGATCCATTTTCCTCCGAGAATCTCCTGTCCAAAAGACCGTCGGATGCTTTCAACCCTCATTTGACCAAAGTCAACTCTCGAATCCGAGAGAGGCCCAAGGGATTCTTAAAAGGATCTGAATTCCCTTCCCAATGGTATGATTCATAATTACAGAGTGCGTTTTGTGACCATTTTTCTGAGAAATATGCATGAGGTTGTCAAATGGCTAACCCATTTTCGTGCCCATCGAAAGTGTGTCTGGGGATGCCTACCGATAGGCATGTAGAGTACCATGCCAATCGGCATGTCCTTGACCCTATATAAGAAGTGCACGAGCTCACTTCGAAAGGTACCCTAGGAACATCCCTCTCACTGATCTCAACAACATTCTCTCAAAGTCAACATGGTTTCTCTTTTTAATTTTTTTCTCCACATTCCATTTCTATCCCTTTCAAGGAGGGATGGAAAGGTAGGGCCTTGATCTCAAGGAGGGAAGTCGGGAATTGACTTCCTAAAGGACTACTAATTTGTAAATTGTGTTCGTATTATGAGTATGAATGGTTGCAAGTAGGTTTTCCATTACCAGTGATCCAAGTTAGGGGTGTGGCTAGGATTTGTGCTCAGTAAGAACTCTAAGAATGAGTGGCATGATTTCTAGTGCACGGTGTATGTTCGGTTCCGTGAGTCAGGGTTGGACGCTTATGGGCAAAATTTATCGAGACAGTTGCTTATTCCTTCTGACTGAAGTGTGTTCCTTTCAGTTTTGATAATCAGGAATCAATATTCTCACCTATGTGGTGACTCAGAGTAGTCCTATGTCATGGTATGACGTAGTTGAGTCTGGGATAACGCGATGGACCGAGTTTGTTCAATGTAGCACGGTAACTGGGTGCACCTATATGAGTCATTCTTGCTATTGCATAAAGTTTTTCGTTCGGGTGGATACGCTTTCTACCACACGGTTAGCTCATAATATCAATCTCTCTTAAAGACTAGTGGACTTTCGACTGGCCGCTTGGGCAGCCACTAGCTCAGGCTATGAAGAGCGGGATGATGACTTGAGGATATGATACAGTGTTGGAAATCAAGGGAAGAACTTAGGATACTATGTTTCTTCTCCATGGTAAGTGGATTAGAGTAAGACTCTACCGAGTACCTAAGGATTAGACACCTAAGGTAGTACTAGGTTCATCAGAGTGACGCAATGAAAGGTGTAAATCGAGCGTACGATGATGAATTGGTGGGATTATTCCTCCTTAGGGTGAGAGAATATCATAGTATGGTTATTGGCAAGCTAATGCGAGTTGGATAATTAGGATAACTTGTGAATCACAAGACATATGGTTCTAAGCTAGAATTTATTTTTGGTGCTATATACGATAGTTGGTTGTATTACGATTTGCTTTCAGTGAGCGTTGATCGCTAGAAAGGGTTTGCCCAATGAAGCGTCAATATAACTTAGTTTCTATCATAGGCAATGCTAAAAACTTGTTTAGACATGATCATCAAGTTAGTGAATAATCGAAATCGATTGTATAAGTTCATGGTTAATAGGATAGCGAACATTGAGAACATTGAGTATTTGGTGTCCTTAGTGTTAAGAACTTGGAGAATTTTTCCTTGGAGGATTTCTTGGACTTAGAATAGAAGTTGGTGGACCCCATAAGCTTGAAAGTTTAAGGATCGAGAATTTCGGGGATGAAATTTCCTAAGGAGGTAAGTTTTTAACACCCTATTCCAAGAATCGAGTTAAATTATACGTGAATTATAAATGAAGAGGAGTTAATTATAATTATGGAAGAATTTTGGGTAGAATTATAGAAAAATAAAAGAAGAATAAAAAGGGTCGTTCGAATGATAAGAGGCTGTTGTTCGAAGGGTAAGGTTAGGTCGCGAGAAGCAGGGCATCAAATGACGTGCTACTAGTTCACTGTACCAGGTCGTGTGATCCATAGTTCAAACGACATAGGGCAGTCATTCGAACGATAGGGGAAGTCATTCAAATTATATAAATTGAGATTTTTTAGATTTGACTTATCCTTGTTCGCTGTCACGTTTTTGGCCCTTGGATTGTTGAGTTGTCGAAATTCGGCGAGCCCAAATGGGAGAAAACTTGATTTGTAAGGATTGGGTTGTTTTATAAGGAATGGTTGGCTCATTTAGGGTCATTTTGGATTGGAAGACTGAAAGAGAGAGAAAGAGAGAGAGAGAGAGAGAGGTAGGTGGTCTTCCACCTCCACCCACCACTGTTCCACCATACACTAACCATAAATCACCATTTTTAGATGTTTTCCTATACATTTGAACCATTTACACCTATTTCCACCATTAATGAAGAAGAGCTACAAATTTTGGAGGAGTATTTGGGGAATTTTAGAGAAGATGGGGAGGGCTTCCATGGAGTTTGAAGTGGGTCTTGCTTGGAAGCTTGGAAGAAACATTTTTTGGAGCATTTTGGAGGAGGCATTTGGTAACCCCTTGAGTCCACCTTTGGTGGTGTGGGTTGCTCCTCCTATACCAACACTTCTACCACCATTGGATCTATTAGAGGTGGAAAAGCCTTACTCTTAGTATTAAGACTCTATTTTTTCATATTTGTAGTCTTATAGTTAGATTACATGAGTAGGGTGTATTTTCTTAAATGATGAAATTAATGTGTAAAAATAATAAACCTTTTTATGAAATTAAAAGTTGGTAAAATATTATATTTGTTGAAATTAAAGAATGAATAAATATTTTAAGGCTTTGAAGTATTAAAGGTTGGTATTTTATGAAAATGGTGCATTCTTTAGAAAGATTGACGTTAAGCATTTTTTATAATAAAATATTTGGAAATATTGATTTATTTTGATAAACATTGATGAAATAATGTCTCTTGAAAAAATAAAGGTTTTATGAAGGATAAACATTTTGTGAGTTTGATAAAATTAAATGTCTTTTATGTATCAAAAATTTAATTTTGCCACTATGATGAATCTCTAGAATGAAATATGTGTTTAAACCATTTAATTGGATTTTGAGGTTTAAAGGCCATCTTCTCATGCATATAAACTTGTAGTATTTTGGCACTATGTGTGTAAACAAGTTTAAAGAAGATTTTGTTGGGTTTAAACATGAAATAAGAAAATTAGAAATTCTTACCTCTAAAGTGTGTGCAAAAGGGATTAAAAGTATGATAGGCACAAAGTTGTAAGACTACATGTAAAATAAAGGAAAAAGTATTTTCTTATTAAAGTAGTCTTAAGTGTAAATGAATTTCTTGAATGAAGAAAGTAAGAAATGTGTGGTTTGGGAAATTCCTAATGACGTTATTGAATAAGTGTTAATTGGTAAACATGGGAAAGTTAGTGTGTGTAACTTAGTAATGTTGTGGATAATTAACACTTATGAAATTGGAAAGGAAATGATAGAATAAAGAGGTTTTCAACTAAGAATAATATTACTCCAAGATTAAAAGAGTGTTAAGGTGTTAAAACACTTAAAAAGTTAGTTTGGATGACCTAATAGTGTTTTCAGGAAATTAACACTTGTGGAAATGGAGAAAAAGGTGAATTTGGAAATAAATGGGTAAATTGATAATTTTACTTAAAGCGGAACATATTTATGAAATAAAATTCTCAAAAAAGGTGTTACACAAAGTGTTACTAAATGAAAATGATTTTTTTAATAAAATAAAGGTTAAAGTGTAAAGGACGTGAAATCGTAAATTTCAAAGTGGAACACAAGTTGGGGTAAAACCTCGGGTTTTGGCTTCGGTCGGGTAATGTTGGAAAAGTTGAGTAATGTGGACAATTTGAAAATGTTAAAACGCATTGAAAGGAACTCGAATGACACCAGGATAGGCAAGAAGATCCGGAGCCCTGGGGTTAAAAGCCCAAAATCACTGGCCAAAGCATATGGTGCGCATGGCCGACGATGTGGAGCCCATTAAAGTATGCAGTATTGGAACATTTTGAGAAACGATAAAGGGAATAAGGAACATGTTAAGAAATGGGTTGTATGGTAAATGTATTAATACAAACTAACTTGAATGGATGAATAAATGTCCCAGTAAAGGTTAAATGGATAAGTAGATGTATAATTGATTAATGTCCATAAAATAAGTAAAAAGTTAAAGCGAGTGGGTAAATGGGTGATTAAGCAACCTAAGAAATTAAACCCATTATTATCATAAGAATGTATTGTAAAAATGTTTTTAAAGTTTAAATGACTATCTTCTTACCCGATGTTCACATGTGTTGAAAGGATGGGTTTTTATGAAAATACTAAAGCGTGTTGTATAACATGAAAAGTGTGATCTCGATAAAAGGAATGGTTTTGCCTAAATCAAATGAAGTGGTTTCAAGTGTTGAACCGTGTGCGTTAGATAAAGCGAGGAATGCTAGGTAAATTAATCTTGATAAATAAGATTTTCGAAAGTTAATCCGTTTCATGCATTAAGTATGGGTATATGTATGTATATATATGTATACTATGTAGTCGCATGCTCACGTAGGCATAACGCATTGAGTCTCCTTTTTATGGTTCGATTCTATACTGCATTTGTATATATTTCCACTAAGCAACGACTCACACATTCACTTTGTTACGGTAGGTTGGGAGCAATTTCGTATTTCGAGAGCGTTGTACAGGTAAGTGCTTTATTTATTTTACGTTAGTAGCTCTGTGTACATGGACTTTGGGGTGCTCCCCATGGGTCCCTTACATGTCTTAATTTGAAACTGGAATCACATGCTAAACAATTGAAGAGATAATTAAAATATAACTAGACTAGAAACATTATATAGGTTGTTCCATTGCACTTCCTACCTAATGCTCGGGTCGAACCGAGTTAACTACGATTAACCCATAAATTTAGGTTGGGGCGTTACACAATTTGTTTCTCATTTTCTGAGATAATGAATTTAAGTAGGCCAGACCTACGGGGTATGATCTTTTAGTTGAAGTTGGTGATGTTCTTCTCAATGATGGTGGCTAAGGCCTCAGCCTCAGCCCACTTGGTGAAGTCATCGATGGCCACTATGAAGAAGTTATCTTACCCTTTGCTAAAGGGTAAAGGTCCTACCAAATACGCACCCCATTGTGAGAAGGGCAATAGACTTAGCATAAGAGACATATTTTCTACTGGATATTGTGGAACAAAAATGAACCTCTTTCACTTTTTGCAGCACTACGTCAGGGCCTTGTCTTCCTTAACCAGCATGGGCTATAAGTATACCTACTTCAAGACCCTTTAGGTTAGGATCTTTAGAATTATACGGGCATCCCAAACACCTTCGTGGAGGTATCTGAGGACGTAACTAGACTCTGACAGGTTCAATCATCTCTAAGGTGATAAGAAGTATCAATTCTTATACAATACCGAATTTTCCAGCTAGTACATGGGTGATGTGCACTTCACCCATCTTCCTCGAGCTTATCTTTAGGAAGATCACCATTCCTAAGGTAGGTTTTGATTATAGTAGTTCAATTTAGGTTATGATTGACCTATACAGTGTTGATCTGTAGCTGTGTGATGCCCATTAGTCTAGGGTGATAACTAGGACCTTTATATCTATCTTATCCGATGATGCCACATGTTCAAGGTGGCCTACCTCTAAGTTCTCAGCCCTAGTGACTCTTTTGATGCAAACCTTGGGTATCATCTTAATTATATTCTATATGATTGCTAGGTCCCCTTCCATCATGTGGCCTCTTCTCTTAAAGACATCAGTGGCCTAATTTACAACCAGCTGAGAGTAACTGATAACCTCTATTTATTTTTTTAAATGAATAGAAATGCCTAAGCCTGCCACCAAGGCTTTATATTTTGCTTCATTATTAGAGGATTTGAATTTAAAGTGAAGAGAGTGAGATTTTACTTACTTCGAGTATTGCCAGGTGGATTCCTACCCCACTGTCTGAAATGTTTGAGGATCCATTCATGTATAACACCAAGGTAGGAGAACTGAAGTCTAATTGCTAGAATAAGGGAGGCCTGGCCTCTTGGGGCACCACTAGAATCTTATCCTCAGGGCTCGTGTGTCCCTATTCCACTTATTTTAGATAGCTGAACTCTGTAATAAAATCGGCTAAGGCCTGCACTTTGACATCACTCTGAGGTTCATACCTAAAGTCAAACTCGCACAATAATATATACCATTTGGCAAGCCTTTGTGAGGTTTTGCTTGTAGCAGACCCATCGGAGGGTTTGATCAGTCATGAAAATAATGGAGTGGGATTGAAAGTAGGTCCTTAATCATTTTTATGAGATGATAAATAGAAGGGAAACTTCTCCATTCTTGGTTACTTTCTCTCAGCCCCCTGAAAGGCTCGACTAACATAATATACGGGGTATTACACCCCAAGTTCTTTCCTAATGAGATCGAAGATTATATAAGTCGGTGTGGTAGAAAGATAAATGTACAAGTCTTCCCACATATTATTGGGGATAATAGTGGTGTGGACCCCAGGTAATTTTTGAGGTTTTAAAAAGCTTCCTTAGCCTTAGAAGTCCACTCAAAGTTTTTTTTTTCAAAATGGGTAAGCACTTATTTGTGTCCTTGGAGATGAATTGATGAAGGGCGATAACCCTCATGACTAAACTTTGGACCTCCTATACTGTTCTTGGGGACTTCATATCCAACATAGCTGGGATCATTCGTGGATTGGCTTAAATGCCTTGTATGGTGACCATAAACCCAAGGAATATTTCTTCGTCCACCCCAAAAGTACACTTCTTCAGATTGAGGCTCATTTAGTTCCTTGAAGGACAACAAATGTCTCTATGAGGTTTTGAGCTTCCAAGATTTTAACTAACGTATTATCCATATAGACCTCCATGGTATTACCAAGGAGGTCTTTAAAAATGGATTTACCCACCCTATGATAAGTTGCACCTTCATTCTTTATTCTGAAAGTCACAACTTTATAATAGTAAGTACCTTTCTCTATGATGAATGATGTATTATCCTTATTGGTAGTGACCATCATGATCTAATTATATCCAAAATAAGCATCCATGAAAAAGAGGTGCTCATGACCAACTGTAGAGTACTACAAAGTGTTGATCCGAGGTATAAATAAGAATCCTTTCAGAATGCTTTCTTGAGCTCTACGAAATTGACACACATCCAGAATTTTTTATTAGCTTTAGGTATAACTACTGTGTTTAATAACCATTTCGGGTACTATAACTCTCTGATGAAGTTGGAGGCCAGAAGTTTATCAATCTCCTCCTTTGTGACATAGTTCCTCTCTAGGCCAAATAATCTCTTCTTTTGTCAAAATGTCTTATAATTTGGATCCATGCTTAGGTAATGGACCATGACTTCGAGGTCCACCCCTATCATGTTGGAGTGTCTCTAGGCGAGGACGTCCTTATTTTACCTCAAGAACTGAGAATGTTCTTCTTATAAGGAGGGGAAGAGGCTGACCCTAATCTGAACTTATTTAGTTAGATCCTACGCATCAATGCTCACGATGATCAGAGCCTCAGAGGCATTCCCTTTCGATATTTATTTTCATCATAAGGATCTTAAGTGTCCATGTTTGGTAATGATATTCTCGGACCTTCTAAGGGGATCGCTTTTTACTGAAAATTTTCTCCATGGGGAAGTTGAGTCATAACGGTGTTGATTGATATCTTAGAGGGAGAATATTGTGTTTTTGATATTAATAAAATCTGTTGTTACAACAAATGGCACCAAACTAATGAGTGTTAATGTAAGTGACTTCAGATCCTTACATGCTCCCCTATGGACCTCAGATGGGTAAAAGGAGAGAAATGTCAAGCCATCCATTATACAAAAGTGTTATAATTGTTTATTAGAATATAATTGAGTATTACAGTATAAGATCCCCCTTGAGCTTTGGTCAAGGGAGTTTGAGGCCTTGCGATCATTGTCAACGGTATAAAGGACCTTAAAAAACACCTGAATGCCTTCTCTTAGGATTCTTAGGTACTAATTTAGGGTTCTTTCAAGATGTATAACTGATATAATCAATGGAACTAGTCTAAGTTATAAATTTAGGCTCTCGATAGTGGGTCGGTGTAACAACCCTAGGTCTTGGAGACGGTGATTTATTTATTTTGGGAGAAATAAATATTATTTTATTTGGAGAATAATTAAATTGGCAATTGAGGTCAAAATTTGAAGTCATTAGAAAGTGTGTCGAATGGAAATTCTGAGGGTACCATTATTTCCGGAAGGGTCGAGAAAGTCGAAATGACTGTACTTGGGGTCTATTTAGGTTCTGAAATAAATTAGGACAGTTTGACTCGAATTAAAGTTATCGAGCCATTTAAAGTGTGTATTATCATTTAAAGATGTGTATCTTGGGAATTAGGGCTTAAAAGCCTACGGGAGAAATAATTATCCAAAGAGAGAAAGAGGAATAGATAGAAAGAAAGAGAGAAGAAGAAATAAGAAGAGAAAGAAGGAGAAAAGAGAGAAAAAGAGGATTTTTCGGCATCCACGCGATCTCAAGGCGGATTCAGACCCTACGAACCCGAGGCAAGTGATTAAACTTGCTAAATAATTATTGTGTACCATTTATTGCATGATTTGTGGATTGATATTTTGGGTTTTAGGTTTAGTTTAACAAAACCTAACTTTGGGTATAATCTTAGATTTGATGTGTAGATCTTTGATTTGAGAATAGAAATTAGTTTATATGTATTCTAGGATGATTATTGATGATATATATGTGATTGGGTTGAGGAGAAATGGAGAGAAAATGATTAAAATGAATTTTGGGTATTTTAGGCTTACAAAAAGTAGCCATTTTTGGGGTTTCTGAAGGGCCGAATCGATTCGGCCTCCTATCGAATCGATTCGAAAATATGCAGGTGCCCAGGTTTGAGTGACCGAATTGATTCGGACCCCAGCCGAATCGATTCAGCCTGAGACAGAGTCCCAGGTCTGATGACCCGAATCGATTCGCCCTCCTGCCCGAATCGATTCGCCCTCCTGCCCGAATCGATTCGCTGGGCCGAATCGATTCGAAATTGGCCCGAATCGATTCGGAAATAGGGATTTTTGAGGGATGTTTTCCTAGGGAGAATTTCATCACGTTTTGTTCGAGGTTATCGACTGGGAACCTCTATAGGAAATATTTGGAGTATGTTTTGGAGACTTTTAGAGAGTTTCCCTTATAAGAAATGATTGGAGTCATATTGACTAAATTTGAGGAATACCGATTAGATATATTGGTATTTTCTAAGTGGGGAAGCCCACCTTGATTGGAGATTCGATTTGGAGATGATAATTATATTCATATGAAAGAATGAGAACAAATTTAGAGATATTGGATCTTAGGATCAAATCCCAAAATGGGATAACTTTAAAGGTTCATAAAATGAATTGAACCATATTATGGATGGAGAATTATAAATGTAAATTGATGTGCTTTAGGATAAAGAATATCCTTAACTTAAAAGAATTTAGAGACAATTCATAATTAGAAGCGACATGTGATCTTCAAGTGAGAAATAGTATAGTTTATACTAAGTGGGGATGATGTGTGAGAATTGACGATTAGTGTATCAAGGGAGAGATATACTAAACAATGACATTAAATCTATTGCGCCTAAGAGCGTATAATGAAAATGAAAATGATGTAGCAGGTATACCTTATATGATGGTATATCTTTATTATGTGGGATGTATGTATACCCTATATGATGGTATATATACATGGTTAGGCATACCCTCTCCTTGCTATCATTGGGAAGTTACGTGCGTAGAGGGTGAGCACCCTGGCTCGATGAGCAGTGTGTAGATATTCCCCAGGTCATAGTCGTCCATGGTGGTCAGCAAATGACATATATATATATATTTTTTTGGGGGGTGAGAAGTCGTGGGTATGTGTCGTTCTCACTCGCCGATTAGGAGCTATGGCCGCTTCCCGGGACGTCGTGTGCGTGAGATGATCACGAGGTGGGTGTCGTTGAACCCCACCAGGTGGCCCCAGTTTGCTACGTGTATGGGTTGCTGGAAGATGATAGCATGTGAGCCTGCTTCCTTCGAGTTATAGATCGGTTGGATGGTTATTATTGCTTGTGCTTGTACTTGGGTATCGAGGGCATAATGGACCTCAACGACCTACATTTCCAGGATTAGTGTATCGGGGGGGTCGTTGTTTGGATTTTGCCTCGACTAGATGTCTCACGCACGAACCGCAGTGTAATGTTGGAAATTGGGGAGAAGTTAGTCCTTAATGCTCATACTTATATATATCACCTATCCCGACAATCGACAGTGCCAGGAGTAGTGTAACGGGGGGGTTCCTTGTTTGGATTTCGCTTCGACGAGACGTCCCACGCATGAAACGCCGTGTACTGTTGATAATTGGGAATATTAATTAATTAAAATTGGATAATAATTTGGGTTACATGCATCTTGCATTGAGGGCATAATGAGCCTCGAGGATCAATATGGTCAGGAGTAGTGTAACGGGGGGGGGGGGGGTTCCTTGTTTGGATTTCGCCTAGGCGAGACGTCCCACGCACGAAACGCAGTGCCGTGTTGAGAATCGAGAGGAGTTTAGTCCTTAACTCTTGATGCTAATAACTCATATATTATAATTATATATATTGTTTACATGCCATATAAGGGCATCACTAGAATATAAAATTCTAGTAATTGAGAATGTTGATGTATTGTGATGATGTGGTTATGAGGATGATTGTGCAACTTTATATGTTCAACAAATGAACAAATATAAAGATAACTATAACATTTAAATTAAAGTATATGTTATAGAGGGAATTTAGATAAGTGTAGAATTGGAGATAGGTTAGATGATTTTATTAAATATGTCAATTGGGTTTAAGTTAGATTCCTTTGCCTAATTAAAATTGGGCATACATTTGGAGATCACGTGCATACGTTTAGTGCGCGCTTTAGTTGAGAGGTGAGTTGGATTATTATGGAGAGTTCGATTCCAACTAAATCATGTAATAATGCATTTATAATTATTATGCATTTTAATACACTTGCTATAAAACGTTTTTAACTCGGGCTCTGACCCGTTATATTTTCTCCTCCATGTATCTATTGTATTACTTTAGGTGTTCCTCCGCAAGGACGCCATTGATGTTCATCCATCCAGTATTCGTGGAGCTGTGGCAGTAGCGGACTGTTGCGGCACTTGGCTTTAGTCGATTCCTATCCTTGTATATCTAGATTAGGATTCATTTGTATATGGAGTTAGTATTCAAAGTGTTGTAGATTAACACTTTCATATTTCATTTCTCAGATTTGTATTGTCTGTTACCCGACAGCATATTCGGGTATTTTATTTGTACATTGTATTGCACTCTTTTATATATTTGGAGTTTGAACTTATCACTCATCATAGTTAGATGTATATCGTTGGTTGTGATTGCAATATTGGTTTTGTTGTTGTTGTTAAATAAAAGTTTAAATTTTTTTTTTTGACAATCCACTTTTAATGATTTTGGGTAGTTAGCCTTATATTATTTGGTATTGTCAGTTGATGTTGAGACTGTAACATCCGGGATACCTGATTTAATGTAGTATAGGGTTGGCCACCCGTTATTATTTTGAACGGGTTGTCACAGTTGGGAGTATGGAATGGAGTATAAACACTTGTGAAATGCTATAATTCTTGTGAGTCTGATAGTTGCATGCTCTTATGGGTCAGGAGTATGGATTGAATTTTAAATGATTTCAGATAAGTACATAAAAATTGAAGGAACTTTGATTCTCCTTTTGCTCTTTTATGGAAAGATATTTGATTTATTTTTAATATAATTTATGTTATTAATGGTGATACAAATTATACCCATCCCGATAATTATGAAATGATCATTATATAATAAATCCCATATTTAGTACACTGTAATTTTCTAATAATATTAATGATTTATCACTAAAAGGATATTATTCTTATTTGTAAACCATAATATATCGATAGCACAAAATAGCTTGGTAATTTTATCTAAATGGATTCCATACTAGTAGAAGGGTTCTTACACTTATTGAAAGTGGAGGCACTTCCAGTTAATGAATCCGATTTAGATAGAAAATGACCAAGAGTTATTATAGCTACATAAATATGTAAATGGTTTACTATTAATGTAATTATATGACTACCTATTTTGGAATTTAAGAATTGCATATCAGTATTATGGATTATATCCGAGGAGATGACTCCACAAGTTACTTTCAATAACGGTGTGTCAAAGAGAGAAGAATAAAGTTTCTTTTGTACCTAATAATATTCGTGATGGATTATTCATGAGATATAGATTCACATATTTTTTTCCAAATTAGTTTTATTTAATCCCATTAAAGACAATGGACTTTTTTCAAACTCAATTCCGTTACTTTTTATAATGGGTAGTACAACAATTATGTGGATAGAAAACTCGACAAGTTAGAACAAAGAAAAGTGATTAAATATATATTCTTGACCACATTCCTAGAAGAACTATTCGATACAATTGAAGGTTTAATAGGCTTATTTGGACTTTCTTATACCATCGGTATATGTGGAAACATTACAAAGAAATGAATATGTTATTCTACTACCTTTTCGTAATGGGAGGATTGTTAATTCTCATAATGGTGAAAACCATCAAAAAGCATCACAATTTTTACACTTGTAAAGGGACATTTTATCGTAGTGGGACAATTTCTTATTCTTGGTATTATCACCTATAGTGACCCTTGGAAAAGAATATAATGAACCCTATAACTATAATAAAGTATTCATTCACAAGGTCTTAAGAAAGCTATGCGCCCTAGGGTTTGAAGAGAAAAACACCACCAATTTTTAATTTTCACAGTTTTAATAAACTTTGCACCAATTTTTAGAAAACACGTGTCTTTTTGGAAATAATTTACCAATTTTAATCTTGAACTAATCACGCATCTAGGTGAGTATAATAAAGAGTAAAAAAAGTAAATCATAAGACGATTATGTATGAGAAAAAATAATAATGGGAAAAACCTCGGACGACCCAAGCACATAAATCCACTATGATATAGGTCGTTTTATAATAAATTTAAAGTTACTCATAGACTTGACACCTTCAGGCCTTGACGCACTTCCTTGATCCTTGTAACCTTCTTTATAGTCATTGTTGTACGCCTTCTAATAACCACACAATGTAGGCACTTTCCCACGTCTCGGTATACCATTGCTCAATAGAAATATGATGTCCACCACAAGAAACACTCACAGTATGTAGAGTCAACCACATTGACGGAAAATCAAAGATCTTAAAATGACATATGCATATATAATACATGGATATCCTACATGTGTGTAAACTAAGGTTTTAGTTTTGAAGACTTTATCTCAAAATAAACACATAAACTTGGAGAGATTTTTAAACAAGTTTGGGAACTCAAAAATCTTGAAAACGTCTCTCTCAAATTTGCGGCTCTGCACTCCTATTTATTGGATGTTTAATAAAAGTAAGATAATGATGAAAAAGAATTTGATAAATATCAAATAAAATAAAAATTCATGCGCTCTTTCGAACGAAGTATAATATCTTTTTCGAATACCTATCCAATCATATTTCCAATGAGATTCCAGAGAGGCAAACTTTTGCCAAAATTAATCTCGTTCGAAGTATCGTTCAAAGATGTTCAAAAGGAGCATTATATCTTGTTCGAATGACATAGTAATGTCATTATAACGTCCTTATGAAAACATAATTTTCTTCTAAAAAATATTTAAAAGAATCAAATCATCTTAAAAAAATTAAAAATAATTTTATAAAAATTCTAACACCCCCAAAAAATAAATTCAGGGATCAAACATAAACATGTATTCATACCTCATTGATATCCCTCGGATGAAGAAGATCAAACTTGACTCAAAATATGATGTTGAATTATCTTTGGATGCTACAATCTTTAATCACACATCACAAACTTTAAGGAAAAGCAACTCAAGTTCTAACAATTATGACTCAAACAAGTTTTGTCCAAACACGAAATAAAGTGAATACATATAAATTTACTCGATTCGAAATTTTGTCCTTAGAAGCTCAAAATATTATTGAGGAAGTTATGATATCTCGTGATGAGTATTAAAATCGTCAGTGTCTTTAGACCCCCAGGTCCTCCCCTATAGACCTCAAACGGCTAGGGGGAGAGAAGTGTCAAGTGTGAGACAAAGGTTTAATGTGTTAAGACCTCAGGAGATAGTCTCTGGTCCATTATACAAAGGTTTTATGCCTTCTTATTATAATATAGTTGATCATTCCAATCTAAGAGACCCCGTGAGCTTCAGTCAAGGGAGTCTGAGGTCTTGCGACCTTTTTCAACGGTACAGAGTACCTTAGGAAGTAACTGAATGAATTTTCTAAGGATTACTATTTTATGGATTTTACATGATGTAAAACTGATATATACAATGTAATTGGTCCATGTTACAAATATAAGCTCTCGATAGTGGATTGGGAGTATGGAATGGAGTATAAACACTTGTAAAATGCTAGAAGTCGTGTGATTCTGATAGCTAAGTGCTCTTAATCTCTTATAATGCTCGATATCGATCCTTTTAATGGTTTCCTATTTATAGGATAACTCTTGTAAAGAGAGAGAGTGGGACATTGAGGCATGGCTATATTAATTTTGAGGTTCGACGATGCCAGGAAGAAGGTGGAATATTGGGCAAATTAATTGCCAGAGAAGTACCATGGATGCTGAGTGCATTAAATGATGATGAGAACATTTAACGCACGGGGAACTGTGTAGTGGGGTAGGTGTAATAGTGTTATGCTTCTCATCTACTCCATCAGACAACTTTCAAGAGATCTTTCTGAGGTCCAAAGGGGTTGTAAGGATTATGGATTTACTGGGAATTGATCCTAACTACCACGTGTCACCACATCCTAGGACTGAGGTCAGCGTGACCTTCGAAGGTCATTATCCCACAATTTGAGGTCGACTCAGGGCAAAAATTATAGTAGGACCTTAGTGTCAAGTTCTCTTAGCTTACTAAGGGGATCATACTGGAATGACTAACCTTTTATTAGGGAAATGACACATGATTGAGGTCTGCTACAATACCATAGCTCACACATAAGGGTTGTGTAGGAATTACCTAACAAGTAGCGGTTTGTCTTAGGTTCGAGGTCAGATGATATCCTTTTCCTCTCCCAAGGTGGTTGAAGAGGTTTGAGCCATTGGAAAGTGAAGGCTTCATAGGGTATTTTCATATATTACCATATAGATTTATCAAGATGGGGCAAGAACTATCACTTGTAAGTGAATCTAGAAAGAGAGGTAAAGACATGTATTTATAGGTCTGACCCAAAGTTTGAGGCGATGACTCGTTTGAACTAAAAACAATGTCGTTCGAACGAGAAAAACATGCCATTCCATGAAAATTCCATTTTTTTCAAAGCATGTATCTAACGAGATTCTAATAAGAATTCTCTATAAAGCAGTCCAAAACTCGTTAGATGTTCGTTCGAAACAAGATCAAACGAAAAGGGTTTTTTTGTCAAACGAGATTCTAAACTTGTTTGAACGAGGCTTAAAAAAATAAATTTTTTATTTTTAAATATTTTAAAAATCTAGCCTCGATTTTTGTAAAAACACATCCCAAATATAATTATGATTAATTATGAACTCATAAATTTTTTATACCTTCATGAGATGTAGAGGAGTCTTGAACCTGGAGATTTTGGAGTTCGGTTTGACGTGTCGAAGCATGTCGGTTTATAACGGTATACGCTAAATATGCCAAAATGCAAATTAAAAGCCTAAGCTATGAGCAATTAAAAATATTTGCTCATACAGGTATCATAACTTAAAACCATCCCAAGTCCCACACCTAGATATCACCAAATGATGAGTATTACCTAGTCTATCACCTTGGAAGAATACCTACCAAAAATTATCAGCTATACTCGTACCTAGGCTAAAGGAATAACGTAATAGACTAATACCAAGCCCCACACAGGAAAATACCCAATCTTATAATCACACACGCACTAGTCCCATACTTAAAAAGTGTCAACAATAACAAAAGCTACCCACTAGTCCCACACCTTGAAAGAAACCTATAAAAAAGGTTTAACATATAGCTACTCCCAAATCCTAGCATTCACGGGTGTCAATTTATTAACATGAACAAGCTCTGAATAACACATATTTGTAATTCAACGTTAGATTTCTCAATTAATCCTACAAATCCAATTCCATCCTACATACATCAACTTAATCATGTAATAACCAAGTGATATAAAATAGTTACACAAGTTGACAAATTCCATAATTTCAATACGAGTGATATTTTAACAATTCAACACACAATCCAAATTAAATATGCATATTGTGGGGACTCATTTACTTTCAGTCCATAAGAATAGCCGACCAAGCCCAACAGGCCTGTAGATATGCCCGACCCGAATTATGGAATTAAGTTATGCACGTGTGTAAAACACTGAACCACTTTGGGATACGATCAAGTCAATCTCCAACAATCTAGCAGAGATATTTCGGGGATTTATGATTTACCCCATCGTGATTATCATGGAGTTACTTGTACAACTCAAATTCAACATCTATAAATTATAACCCCTGGCCCGGGGCATAGGGGCATGTAACCAAACATTTTGAGAGAAACTTAATAAAATAGTAGACCTCTCCATGGATGTAGACAAGTTGTCGAACCACATATATAGTTGTGTTGTGTGTGTGATTGTTCTTCGTAGATTCCTTATTGTGATACTTTTTAATACCACAATTGGTTCTGTCTATGGAAACGATTGTTATCCTTACGAGAACACTCACTAACAGAAAGCCTGCAATGTCTCATAATAGCAATACTATCCCTCGAGTTGGGGATGTTCAGGAAGGACCCACTCCTCCTAGGGTTAGATCCAAAATTTGCCAACCTCAAAACCCAAGGTTTCTCCAGGATAGGCAACCTTTTGAAGAAAGTCATGGGATACCTATGTCCACGTAAATCTCTAGGTTGGTCGACACCTATGAGGCTAGGCTTCAAGAACATAAAGAAGAAAATGCTCTCCTAAAAAGGAGACTTGAAAGAATGGAGAGAGATATCCATAGGAACATAAGACGATGCCGCGATCGAACTCTTAGCCCTCAGGTGAGTGAATCTCATAGCTGAGGAAAGAGCCCAAGCGCGACCACGAGAGATCTGGGAGGAACAGGTCAGAGAATGGTCAATCAAATCGGCTCCAGTGAGCTCGACGCCATAGGAGTCACGTTCGATAGGATGATGAAATCGTTCGAAGAGAGATGGACCAACATCCAGCCCACTGAGGAGCCAAATCTACTCAAGATCTAGCCAGAAGATCTCTCAACACTCAGATGAAGTCCCCTTTCTCAAGGGCGATAAAAAATGAGGATCCCCCCAAGAAATCCCAAATCCCAAGTTTAAAAACTATAATGGGAAGACTAATTTCATCGACCATATCAGATAGTACATGCAGTCCATGACCTTGTGGAGTCATAACGACGCATTGATGTGTCACATCTTCCCTTCCATTCTACATGATGTAGTGCAGAAGTGGTTTAAAAGGCTACCACACAAGTCTATCAAGAGTTTCAAAGCTCTGGCTGAATTTTTTATAACTCGCTTCATAACCAGCAACACCCATCCTAAGCGAATGGATGCGCTGCTCACAATGAAGAAGAAGACATAGGAAAACCTCAAAGAATATGCCAGGAGATACTGGGAGGTTTTTAACGAAATTGAGGATTGCTCAGAGCAGGTGTCTATAGCATCCTTCACTATTAGTTTTTCAAGCACTTCCGTACTGCACCAATCCCTAACAAAGAAAGAGGCTAGTACCATCAATGACTTGATGGCTCGTATTGAGAAATATGCCAAAGTCAAAGATATAGTTCATCTTAATGTGGGGGATAATTTTTGCGCAAAGGAGAATAAAGCAATAGTGAAAAATGATTCTCAGAAAAAGATAAATAAAAATGGGGCAAGAATGGCTCCAAAAATGGAACAAGAATGACCCGTCAAAAGCATTCCACGTTATTAACACAATCTTCAAGGAACCAATATACAAAATCCTCAACAATATCAAGGAAGAGACATTTGTTAAATGGACTAATAATATGGGCAGAGACCTAACAAAAAGGAATAACGCACTGAGATGCGCATTCCACAAAGAGGGCGATCACAGGACTGAACACTACAAAGAAATGAAGTTTTACCTCGAGGAGTTGGCTCAGGCCGTCAATCTCAACAAGTTCATATATAAGAAAGCAGACAAGGTCGCAACCAATGGCGACCAGAAGCTGGATAATGTCCTCAAGGATGGGATAGGTCACGAGTTCACAGTAATTCATGGGGAATTAGACCTCAAGCAAGAACAAGGAAATACTGTTCAGATGGAGATTAAAAAGCTTAATGCTATTATGCAAGCTTTTCAAATATTTTTCTCCAAGACCCAGACTGGGAAGCGTCGGTGACCAGAAGATGTAAACTACACCAAACACATTGTGTTTACCGAAGATGATTTAGTTGGGGTAAGGACCCCACCTCACGATACATTGGTTATCACACTCAGGATAACCAATTGGGACATCGACAAGCTTCTCGTCGATCAGGGTATCTCTTCCGAAGTGATGTACCTAAAACTATTCCATAAATTGAAGCTAAATATCACCGATCTCAAAGAGGCCACCATTGCGTTGGTTGGATCTACAGGAAAAATAACCATGCTGCTGGGAAAAATAATCCTTCTAGTTCGGGCGGGAAACATTTCGAAGATGATCGAGTTTCTTGTGGTAGATATCGAGTCCCCCTATCACGCCATCTTAGTAACGGGTTGGCTCCATGCGATGAAGTTTGTGTCATCCTCATATCATTAGAAACTCAAGTGCATCATAAACTGGGGAGTGGTCGAGATTCATGTCGACCAAGCTATGGCTAGAAAATGCTTCATTACAACCATCCACCCCAAAACAAGAGAAGAAGAAAGATGAAAAAAGTCCAAGAGGAGGCCCAGGATGGGGTGTCACCTTCCAAATAACAACTACGGTACGACTGACTAGGGGTGGAGGAAACCAGGGTTCCCCCATAGATAGGGTCAATGAAAACCTGGAAGAAGTTGCAGCTGAAAGCAACTCGCCTAAGAGGAGATTTTTGATTTGATCCTCTCTCACCGATAAAAAAAAGGAGCTAACCATGTTTCTCAGAAGAAATATGGATGTCTTCGCTTGGGAACTGTATGAGCTACCAGGGATAGATCCCACCATTATATGCCATCATCTGCACGTCGACCTAACTTTTAATCCAGTCACTCAAAAAGCTCGTCGAATAGCACCAAAAAAGGCAAAAGCGACAGAAAAAGAGGGTGGAAAGCTACTGGATGCAGGTTCTATTAGGGAAGTTCAGTTCCCCAAATGGCTATCCAACCGATTAGTAGTACCCAAGAGCAACGAAAGATGTAGGGTATGTATTGACTTCACCGACCTCAACAGGGATTGTCCAAAAGCCAGTCTCCCCGCCCCCCCCCCCCCCCCCCCCCAAAGATAGATTAGCTGGTCGACGCCACAAAAACATGTGAAAGGATGAGATTTCTAGACGCTTACTCCGGATACCACCAGATCCCACTTTATGAGCCTGATCAGGATAAGTCCTCCTTCATAACCCCTATTGTGTTATATTGTGACAAAGTCATGCCATTTGGCCTCAAAAATGCATGAGCGACATATCAATAACTGGTCACTAGACAAGAAACTAATGGGAAAAATAATGGAGGTATACATCAATGACATGTTCGTCAAAATCAATCGTAAGGGCGACCACCTATCAGACTTATCAGGAACCTTTAATATCCTCAGGAAGTACCGAATGAAACTTAATGCAAGTAAGTGCTCATTCAATGTCAAGTCGAGAAAGTTCCTTAGATACTTGGTCAGTAAAGGAGGGATTGAATCCAACCCTGATTAGATTGATGCTATCACAAAGGTCCATCCCCCTCAGATAATAAGGGATGTTCATAATCTCATCGACATGCTCTCCGCACTCAATCGCTTCATCTCCAAGTCATCGAAATGTTGTCGACCATTCTTCAAGCTTTTGAAGAAAGATAAGGTCTTAGTATGGGATGATGACTGCTCCAAAGCCCTTGAAGAAATCAAGTCTTACCTAAACAAACTACCCTTGCTAGTCATTCCAAGCGAAGGTGATCCCTTGTATCTTTCCCTGGCCGTATCTGACCATGCTGTGAACGCCTTAGTATGTGAGAAGGATGGAAGCCAACACCCGGTCTACTATGAAAGCAAGACACTTATCGATGCAGAGCAATGATATCTTCCCCTAGAGAAGATCGCCTATGCCTTAGTAGTATCCTCAAGGAAACTAATGCATTACTTTGATGCTCATTATGTCATCATGATCACCTCACATCCTCTCAGAGTTGTTCTAAGGAAAGTTGACCTCTCTGTTCGACTGTCAAAATGGTCGATCGAGCTTAGAAGATTCGATATTCACTTTCAACTAAGAACAACAATTATGGGGAAAATTCTAGCAGATTTTATCTCTAAATTCACAGGAGACCAGCCTACTGCCCAGTTAGAAATTAAGTAACCAACATAAGAGGAAAAACAGTCCTTCGACTGGACCCTTTTCATCGACGGAACCTATAAATCCAAGGGGGCAGGATTATGTATCGTATTGGTTACCTCGAAAACAATTGTGCTTGAATAGGGGATCAGATTGGGATTTGAAGCCTCCAACAATGAAGTGGAATAAGAAGCACCGATCGTTGGCCAGTGTAAAGTAAAACTGTTGGGGGCAAAGTGCCTTTGGGTACTTGGTGACTTAAAACTAGTATCCAAGCCGATAAGAGGGGATTTCAATGCCAAGGATGATAGGATGGCATCTTACTTCACTATTTTAAAGGGACTTATGGTAGAGTTTGATAAAATTGACGTTCAACAGTTTCCCAGGGGCATAACAACCACGTCGACGACTTGGCACCCCTAAGCTCTATAATTGACTCCGATTTAAAGAGAACCATTTAGAAGAATTCCTCGCACATTCGAGCATCAATCAATCAGTTGTAGACGAGCAAGTCGTCACATAGAAAGGGCACCTAGTTGGATGAATCCCATCATAACCTATCTGCAGAGCGACACACTGCCAGAAGTGAAGAGGTCGGCGCACCAGATAAGAGTCAAAGATGCTCACTTTCACTTATTTTCTGAGGGAAAACTCTACAAAGAGTCTTTTACTGGCCCCTATCTCCAGTGCATTCACGCAGAAGATGTCGAGCACGTTCTTAGTGAACTTCATGATGGCATTTGTGGGAGTCACGTAGGGGGGAGATCATTGGATTTTCGAGCAATTGAGGAAGGATACTGGTGGTCGTACATACTGAAGGATGTTGTAATTTATGCTCGTAAGTGTGAAAAATTCCAAAAGCACTCCCATATGGTCCACCAGCACACAAACGACCTCAAGTCATTAACCAACCCATGACCTTTTGCCCATTGGGGTTTGGATATTATAGGATTGCTACCTACTTCATTTGGAAATCAGAAATATTTGTTGGTCAGCACCGACTACTTCACCAAATGGGTAGATGTAGAACCACTTGTAAACATCCAAGACTTTGACATGATGAGGTTCATATGGAGGAACATCATCACCCACTTTGGGATACCAAGAACGATCATTACTGATAATGTCACACAGTTTAAAAGTGGTGTCTTTCAAAACTTTTACCATGAACATGGCATCAAGCATCACTTCAATTATGTGGACTATTCCCAAAGCAACGGGCAAGTTGAAGCTTCCAATAATACAATGATTGACGGATTAAAAAAATGGTTGGAAAGAGCCAAAGGTGCCTAGGTAGATGAGATGCCCCATGTTTTATGGGCTTATCGTACAACTCCCAAGAGAGGAACTGGGGAAACCCCCTTCGCGCTCGCCTATGTAATGGAGGCAGTCATCCCATTGGAAGAAATACTCCCTACTATGAGAACCACCTTGGTCAACCAAGGCCTCAATGATGAAGCAATACTCAATGAACTTGACTTAACTGATGAGCGACGAGAACTTACACTAATTAAGTTGGCATCCTACAAACAATAATTGGCCAAACAGTACAACCAAAAGGTTTATTCGAAGAGGTTTCTAATAGGGGACTATGTCCTAAGGAAAGTCCTCATAAGTGCTATAAGACCATCAGATGACAAACTGGGAAGGAGCTTTCACGCTAATAAGGTAGGACCTACAGGGGGCATATAACTTGAAAACGCTAGAGAACAAGGAGATATCAAGGGCCTAGAATGCAACCAACCGTAAGAAGTTATACTTTTAGACTTCTATATCTTTTATTTCCATAATCATTAGTTTAGGCAATTTTTCATTTAAAAACTGAGGACGCTTTTTATCTATAATTTTAATCAATAGAGGCCGATTGGCCCACGCATTTTAAATATCTTGGTTGTCTAATGTCCCTTAATACGTATATTTTCCAAGCATTATACTCCCCCCCTAAAGCATAACATAACTCCTGTATTACAGTAAGTTGATCAACTTGTTCCAGTCAAGGAATCTTACATGCTAGGAAGAACTAACAAAGCTGCTATGATTACAATATTGTGCTAGACATGTTCCAATCAAGGAAAATTTAAAATATGTGAAACAAGGTTTACAAATAACCTTCCTTAGGTACTTGTTAGAAACACAATGTCCCGGTAATAATAAACGACCTACGGGAGACCCTTAGGCGATAAAGCCAACTCAGATTGGTTGCCAACTTAGGTTGGTCGAAAAAATCCTACTCGGGCATATGACACATTAACCAGGTACATTCTCGCCATCATATTAATTAGGCCTAAGGAAGTGTGATGACATGATCTAAAAGGTAAAGTGGATGAAATGATATGGCTAAGTCATATTGGACTGGGAGAATGTTCAAGTAGGAGATAATAAGAACTCAAAATCATTTAATCGATTAAAAAGCCCAAAATGATTAAAACTGTATATAGTTCATTCACAATCAAGTATCTTTTAGTTAACAGTGGTGTCATGTAATCAACAAACAAGGTTAAAACATGTTTAGTCAGCATACGCTCAAAACATAAATAACTAGTAGCATCTTTTATTAAATCATATGATTACATTTACATCAATAGACCAAGAAATAACTAAAGACCTACGATGGTCCATTGTCTGCCACTTGAGCTTTTCCACCATCAATAGGATGGGGAATTAAATTTTCTTTGGTGCCCTCCGGGTCAGGCTTTAGAATTTGTACAGGAATATCATCTATTGGGATCCAACGATCATCCCTCGAAAAGGGACAGTGGCTAACGGATGGGTGAACGGTTTGATATTTATTCCACAGGACGTATTCCTTAGGAATTTTTAATTCCTTAGGAGCACTTAGCCATCCCCTACAAAAAGTGAGGTCCTCGGCGTATCTCAGTCTTATCGGGGCATCTATTCAACCTTGGTCATAGCCATTGGCCCAAACTCGTTAATGACTGATTCGAAAAAAATGTCTTAATCGTCTGAAGTCCCTCTAGAGACCAGCAACGATTACAAAAGCTCGTCGTACATCTTCTTTTAGCTCGATAATCTCCCTCCTGGAAGCCTGATTGTCAGCTCTAGCTTCTCCAACAGACGATGAAAAAGATCCTCGCAGTACAAAGGAAGGACTAGATGAAGTGTTTTCCTTCAGCCGAGCAACTTCTCTTTTCAAAGCATCATTATCCCTTTGCAGTAACCCCCCCCCCCCCCCCCCACCTGATTGACTTCAGATGCATCCAGAAGCTTCGCCTTCAAGACATCTATCTCCTGTTGAACAGAGTCACTAATTTCTTCTATTTTCTCGAGCCAATCTTTAAGCTTAGCGACCACCTCAGATTGATCCTTGTATTCATGGGTAATTGTTCTTAGGGATTTGCAAATCTTTATAAAGGCTCTTTGCGCTTGTACACTAAATTTCGAGCCAAGAACCTATCCTAGATGGGAGTTAACAGAAATGTATTCATCTAAATCAATTGGCTACAGTCAACAAAATAAGCGGCAAAGGCAATAGACATCAGTAATGAAATAAAGTTTTCTTTCCCTTGAATAAAAATAGAGGCATGTGCATGTATAAAAAATGGGAATAATTGAAAATATAATGTTGAGACAAAACAAAAAAGAAGCTTAAAATTCTAAGAAGGATTTTAAGAGGCATCCACTTGGTCAGAATTTGATGTCTCCTTCCCCTTGTCAGCAACTTAGTCGGTAGAAACTTCACCGTCACCTGGGCTTGCAAGGGCAATTTTTTCAGTTGGAGAGATGATCTTCACTGGATTATCCCAAGTAACCTCTACAGTTGGGACAATGGGATCCACAACATTCTGAGCCGGAGGTGCCTTAACGTCCATAGGATTGGGACTTGGATGGTGCTGGGAGAATAAGTAAGAATCAACATCAACTCTAGTAGCAATAAAGGCTTGATCCCAACCTCTCTTGAAGCTAACTCCCCAGACGTAGACAATTTGACGTTTAACGTCATCATAGGCCGTATCCCATCCTTCATTATATCCACTCTCCCCCACAGTAACATCCTCCCCCTCTAGCTTCTCCACTTTGGTGACCAAGTCCCTATTAGCCATAGGCACCTTAAGCATATCAGCAACTTGTCAGTAATCACTAAAGGCCGACAAGATCTTTCGTCGACCTCTCCTTTTCTTTATCAAAGGCACCTTGCAAATCTTCAAAGGCCTTCTTGGAGTTTTTCTGTCACGGCCCCGTCCCAAAATAGTAGTGGAGAACGAGTGTCTTGACATGCCACTAAGGCAACAAATATTCTGACTTAAATTTTTTCCTTAATAAAATGCAACGGAAATACAATTACATGGTTATGAATCGTAAAATACTAAAATTGAAGGAATTACGTCATCAGAGCTTTCTAAAAGGAAACTTCATTTATATTACAAGTAACAATGAGTTACAACTTAAAATGAAATTTAAAACTTATTACAAGAGAGCCAAACATGCTCTATATGATATAACAAACTTTTTACTTAACATAACAAAAAGATCACTAAAAGCTGGATCTTCCATATAGTCCTTTTACGTTCCCTCCAAGCCTACTTATTTCCTAAAAAATTGTTAGTTATACAACATCAGATAAAAGTTGAGTGAGGTTTAATCTCTAGACATTCCAAGGTTTTGTTCAGAAAATTGATACCTATTCAAATCCAAAGAGTAGATATATACATATATGGATAGGAATTTGTTGTATAAAATTTGAGAAGATAGTATATAGAAATGAATAGCACAGAATATAACAGATACGATAAATCAATTTTCAATATCTTTTTCTTTCAATCATATCATTTTAATGGCCAAGTACACTCTAATATCGTACTCTTCTACCGTATTATTCCCCGGTAGTTGAGGGTCAATCGAACTTGTTCCTCACAACGCCTTATTTAGGGCACACCAGCGATAACCCAGCTGGGAAGGTCAGTCAGTAAGAGAGGTCCCTTATGTCGAATCTTATTTTCAATATTCAATATCATTTTCAAAACTCTTTTTAATCCATATGTCTATATGGACAAATATAAACATATCACAAGGAATTAATCATCAGTATCAGATGAATTTTGAGAATAAAAGCAGTTCACAAAATATATATAGTTTGCATAATATCATATAATTAAAACGCACAAGGAATGTCAGAGTACTCACCTAAAACAGAAGATCCAAGTTACAGATATTAAGTCTTGGATCACTTCATTAAGACGAAACTTCTTCTTGAACTTACAGAACTCCCTCTTGAGATATCACTCTTTCTTACTATAGTTATCGAGGAAATGGTATGACTTTAAAGGATACTAAAGGTTTTATTTATAGTTTTCCAAGGATTTCACGACGCTGACACGTGTCTAGCTGACCAAACCTTTATAACGGCGAGTCAGCGTTGAGGTGTCATGCAACAGAGGGGTCTTGCAACCTTATTTCACCGAGTAGCGACACATGTTTTATCTCTCTTTGTAACGAAGACACGTGTTTTAGCTTTGTCTATATGGATGACATGTGTATGCACGAGGTGTCATGCATGAGGTGGAAAGGTGTTAGGGGTATAATGGTCATTTTACACATTAAGGGCATTTTGGTAATTTCACACTATATATTTTCAATATTTCTTAGAGGTACCTGAAAATATTTTATTTACAAAATGGTCCTTTTTATATTTTCATTTTAGTCCCTGAAACTTTCTTTATTTAAAATTAAGTCCCTAAAGTTTTATAAAATTACATTTTCTAACCCAAAACTTATCATTTAGCTTAAGATATGCTATAAGACTTTGATTTAATCCATTTTGATGAAGAATGAGGCAATTTCAAAGTGTTTAAGTTGGTTAAATTAGCCTCCCCTTCCAACCAATCAAAATATTACACATGGTGTGGTAATAAGACAAAATATGACTTAAAGGATGGACAGATTTGCCCTTATTTCGTAACTTCGGCATAACTTCTTGCTCGGACCTCCGTTTAACACACCGTTTGTTGTGTTACAAACCTAATTCATATATATAAAACTTTTTAGTTTTTACCTCAAGTCAATTGTTATATTATAATGGTCACAACTAGTGTCTAATATGAACATTCCTACCGAAAACTTTAAAATTTTATGTTTGTAACTAATTTGATATTTCATGATTTATGAAAGGAGGATTAGACTAAAAATAATAAATTAACATTATTCATATCACATATGAAATAATACAACATTTAAAACTATATATGAACATATAAAAGTGGGGTCATTACATCCTACCCTCCTTATAAAAAGTTTGGTCCCCAAACTTTACTTACATTAATTTCCAAACAAATATATATATTTCTCCTTTATTTCATCTTCCCGCTCCCATGTTGCTTCTTCAATTGAATGATTACTCCATAACACTTTGACCAATGGAATTACCTTGGTTCATGATATTTGATCTTTATGTTCCAAAATTTTATCGGTAGCAACAAAAGAACGCAACATAGAGGCCTTCAAGTCCTGTGCCTTCTTCCTCTTTTTTTCTTTCCTTCTCCTGTGTTCTCTATTTCTCTCTCTCTCCCTTTGTCTCTCCTAATATTCTTTCTTTCTCTTCTCCACTTCACTCTCCTGGATACTTACCCTGGAACCACCAATGGATTCTCCAGCTTTCTGCTTCAAAAATTTCAACTCGTTAGACAAAAGGTCATCATCATCATTATCCTGAATCAAATTCCTTCTCCTAGGAGGAGCCATTTTTTCCTCAGATTTGTAACACTCCGTAAATTCAAGGACCTTTCATTAAATAAAACATTTGGAGAAAAAACTTTTATTTTATTTGGAGCAATTAAATCCATTATTAGTGAATTTGTAAATTTGAGGAATTTATTAATTTGGCGAATTGAGGATTAAATATTTTGGACCATTTTATGTCGCCTTTTTGAGGCCTTAAAGTTGGAAGATATTATAAATTAATTCGTATGGTAATTTGGACTGCACGGTTGAATTCGGATGGCTCAAAATAGTTTGGAAATGAGTGGTCATATGTGTATATTGGGTCTCAGGACTTAATTAGACATAATTGAGCTCCAAATAAAGAGTTTGGGCCCTTTTTAGGAGGCCCATAAGCCCAAAAACGGGAATTGAGTTTTTAACCCTAAGTGTGTAAGGGTGAGGCAACTTAAAGTCATTTTAAAAGACTAAAATTAGGATGATAATATAGGGCTTGCGTGGTGTAATGTACCCCCCAAGCATATAATCAGCATGTGCATGAGGAAACTCCTAATAAGATGTAGACACTTGTCTTTGGAACATGGGCACAATAATGATGTAATATTCCCTTACATGAGGGAATGATCTTGTTATAACTGAATTGTCCATGTGTTCATACCTCTTCTGTACTTGCATATGCTCACGGTGATGGGTATCGTCCACTGCAACCTCGGCCTGGCAAGATACGAGGTTGCTAACTCCGATAAGATGGTCATGTGCTCTGTCATAAGTATGACCTCGACTGAATAGATCGGGCTAAGGTTGGATTAATTGGGTCACTCATGTTATCAATTGTGGCAGAGTATGAAGATGATGCTTGCTGAACAGGTGATGCTCTTGCGGACTCGGCTTTCCATATGGCCGAGGCTAGTTGAGACGAGGATGACCCTTATTGGGATGACCCCGCCAATGACATGCGAGGCCCTTCTGATAGCTCGCCCATGAGATGTGACACGACTCATCCTAAGAGGCAAGGGTACACTTTGGCCATATCAACCAATAGCTAAAACTATTAAGTTCTGGACCTCCGTACACTACACCAAATTTGTCGAATTGTCACGGTAATTGACCGTGACAAGTCCAACTTTTCAAGGTCAATGACCGTAATAAGTCTGGGGGTGACAATTGTTGTTGTCATGAACTTGTCACGGTCATTGACCGTGACAAGTTCATTAGACTTGTCACGGTCAATGGTCGTGACAATATTTGTCACGATAAAAAATCTTGACAAACCCGTGACAATTTTGGGCATAATTGAAAAAAAAAATTATTGGGCAGTATGGCTACTGCCACTGCCCAGCAGTATATTTGTACCTGTTATAGCAACATTGTACTTGTTCAAACATCATATATCCAAATAAAATAGAGATAAAGCAAATATACATTCAAGACAATATACATCACGATATAATTCACAAATATAACAACTTAAATCAATTCAATTCAAATAATGTCACTACATGTCTGCGATAGGTCTGAGGAGGTGGATAGGCCACATGATATACGAATTAATACATCCTTATATATTCATCGTGCCGCATTATTTGCACAACCACAATGGGGATTTCTCCTTCCCGAGTATCACATGCGTTACGAGCACCTTGGCCTCGGTGACTTGAAGCGTACGTCCATGTACTGGCATACCCTGGATGGTATTCGGGTCCCTCAACCCTCACCCTATTCGCTGGCCATCAAATATGTCATGTATAAACACGCTCGGCCAACCAAGTGTCGACATCAGTCGGTCGAAGGGAGCCAAATAGGGGACTGGATCATCAGAGTCCGCACGTGTCGGCGATGAAGCAGAGAGGTCCACATCCTCGTCCTCCTCTACCTCCTCCTCCACCACCATCCTTTCCTTCTCTTTCCCCTTACGGTTTCTGCCCAACGAACGCTTCATGAATGAAAACGTATCTTGGATCGTCGCCTCCAAACGGGACATCTTCGCATCATGTGAGTCCACCGTTCGAGCCAACCCGGTGTCGCTCATCTCCAATCCGATGATCCTAGATTTGGCCACCCGCGAGGTCACCCCCTTGTCCTCCCCTTGCGATCAGCGCCAAACACTTGGCTGAGTGCGTCTATGGACAAAGATGCCTTATCAGCATCAAACTGTGAATCATGCACTTCCTTAAGCTTTCCCTTAAATGACAAAAAGCACATGATTAGTGAAATAAGTAAATAAAAAAATTATAACGTAATTAACAAAAATTAAACTGTCGGATTACTTACAATCGTGGCCGCGATGCTCGGGGACACCTCCTTATCCTTCCCCTTCTTCGTCCGAAGAGCCACATAAGTATCGAGCCTATGTGGCCTACCCCCATAGATAACTATTATAATTTAGATAACTATTATAATATAAATTACTATTGTAAATAAATACAATATATATTAATATAGGACTATTTAAATAACTATTAAAATATATATTTAAAATATTAATAAATTTCTAAATACAATATATATATTAATTAAAAATATTATATATATAGATATATATAAATCGGATCGGATTATTAACGGATCGGATCATATGAATCCAAATCCGCTCCATTTAATAAACGGGTAATTGGGTAATCGGATAATCGGGTAATCGGATTTCAGGCGTGATCCAAATCCGTGTAAACGGATCGGATTCGGATACGGATTCGGATAAATCCGATCCGTTGACAGGCCTACCCCAGGGCCACTCCCCATCACCTGAAATAAAATAATGCAAAATTAGTATCGGCCACGCAAAGTAAAATAATGAAGAATAATATATTTCTGTAATTATAAAAAATTAAATCTTACCATCATCCTATGCTCCACCTTGGCGTAAGACGCCCGGCTGGAGTAGTGCGCGTCTGTCTTTTTCACCCGATTTTTCCTCCCTGATTGGCGAGATGCCAATTGTCGCTCTCCGATCTCATTGTCAATGAACTTTTGCCATTGTTCCAATGAGATCGGCTCCTTCGGGGGATAACAGACTCACGGGTCTTCCCAAAGTACCAGGTTCGTATATTTTTCTTCCACGTCTTGTGTTGCTCCCTCAATTGCTCCAAGACGGAATCGCGTAGTTTTGGATCCAGACTGAATTGTTCTTGTCTAACAAATACAATGTTAGTTGTGAATAAATATAAATATAAATATAAAATGAAATTGAAATCGAAATCGAAATCGAAATTGAAATTGAAATTAAAGTACTCATATAAATATAAATATAAATATAAATACATTACCAGTAGTGCCGCCAAATAGCTAACTTGAGCTCATTTGGCACCTCCCTCCAACTAGTGTACCCAGGGCCGATGATCGTCTTTACCAGCTCGAGGGATCTCACTAATAGCCCCGTATTATTCTCGATGGCCATCCTCAATTTTCCATATTTGGGAAGCCTAGGGGACGAGGAGCCCTCGTCGCCTCCGCTACCACTGAGCCTAGATGACATCATCATAATCAGCATCATCATCCTCGCCTTAATACCTAAAGGAGACATTTTCTGTAAAAAAAATGTTGCTATTAGTACAAATCAAAATGAATTAGAAGAACACATGCAAATATGTACAATTACTACAAATCCATTTAACACCTCAATTCTGAATTCCAAAACAACGGCATCTAACTCATAATATGTATAATTACAAAAAATCTGAAACATCCCCACCCCCACCCCTACTCCCCACACACACTACACAAGAGTGAAAATAATAAAGCGCAAATCAATTAAAAGCATTAAAAATGGATTGATAAAGTACAAATTGGAATATTTATTACAAATTGAAAAATTATTTCAAATTCAGGTTATCGTAAAAAATGGATAGATATCTGGTAGGAGCAGCCAAGTCATCCACACTACTATTTAGACGCGTTGGCACATGTAGGACAATTGACCACGTATCGTTGTTGATATACTCCAAGTAAAACACTTGGTTGACCTTTTGAAATGCACAAACAAACGGCCCATCGCTCACGTGGTCGTTGCTCTTCAACTTGGACAAGTCAACCATGATCAAATTGGTTCCAGGATCAACTTTAAAAGAATTTTTATCCTTAACTCTTACCCATTCATAGTAAAATACAGCCTCTTTGAAGCTTATATAGTCCAATTCAAATATATTTGGAATTACACCATAGTAAGTCATTTCAGCTTCAACGAGGTTTTTATCTTTTGCGATCGCTCGAAAGAAAGTAAGATCCTTGTATGAAATGCCCGGGTTCTGTACATTTGTACTTTCCTCGTACACTTTTGCGCCGAATACGTAACCGTTCAATCGATACTTTTTGTACTCTTGTGCCATGAACAAGGGTCCAGTGGCTAGACGAGCAAGCCTTGACGTTGCATCACCTGTCTCTAAGAGCTAAGAATATAGATAAATTAATTAGATTAGTTGTAAAGTTTGAGTGTAATGTAACGTTATATAATGGCCATTTTCATTATAATTACCTCTTATGACAACAGCAGCCTAAATTCGCTGTCTGATTGTACCATTGTTTTTCGTATTTTATTATTCTCACAGGCTTCATATTTTCTGCATATTACAAAATTAATCATGTATAAAATAATCTAAAATATTCTAAATTAATTTAAACTTACTTTTTCCATTCTTCGACATCTTCATGTGTGTAAAATAGATAACGAGCTACTTGTTCATGTTGCAAACTCGTTAATTTCACTCGTTTTCCCATCACATGACCACCATCATCGACGAACTCATCAGTGTCATCAACGATGGTCGAGTCAAGCATATATTCCCGAGTATAGATTAATGACTCCACGGTGATGTATTCCTCTGCAATTGATCATGCAATGTATCACGTATTCTTGACGTAATCTTTAAAAACTTTCATCAATCTTTCAAAAGGATACATCCACCGATATCTAACTGGATCGCAAAGAAGTGCCTCGTCGTATAGGTGTATCAACAAGTGAACACTTATGTCAAAGAATGCTGGGGAAATTACTTCTCCAACACACAAATCGCTTCGACCACCACCAATTTTGCGGCTACTATGTGTTCTCGATTGACTACCTTCTCACACAAAAGTGAGAAGTTAATACTAACTTTCATAATAGCCCTTCGCAAATCCTTGTGCTTGGAGAAACAGTGCTTAAAAAATAGAGGAACCAATTGCATGATCACATGTCAATCGTGGGACTTACACTTATGTAAATCATGAGTAGCATAATTCACAATCCTTTGCAAGTTGGACGAAAAATTAGATGGGACCTTCAAATTATATATTGTGTTTAAAAGCACCTTCCTTTCCCCACTCATCAAAGTAAATGTATCAGGGCGAATTATTGTCCTTCCCCTACTATCTTCTTTCGACCATAGTTGTGGCTTAAGTTTCAACGATTTAAGGTCTTTTCGTTCATTTTCTCCATCCTTCGAATGACTCCCCCCAAGGCAAGTGCCCACAATATGTTCAGCGAGGTTCTTCTCTGCATGCATCACATCCAATACATGGCGCAGCGGGTTATTCTTCCAATAAGGCAAGTCAAATAAAACTGACCTCCTAGACCATGCCTTTCTTGTCTCAGTTTCATTCCCAGTTGGGGTCTTCTTATGCTTGACATTATTAAATTTGGGATTCTTACCTGGCATATTAGGGCCACATTCATAAGATTTACTTTTAATTTTTGAACCTGAAAGTTGTCTTAGCGGTAGCCTATGTTCAACCCCGCCCAATAAAAAATTGGAACCTTTCTCAGATCTGAAACTATGAGTCGGGGGTAAAAACCTCCTATGGCAATGGTATAAATTTTGTGAGCTAGCGGATAGACGAAGAGATTCATTCTCCTCTTCATAAATAGGACACCCTAAATAACCATGTACTACACAACCGGATAATGTCCCATTAGCTGGAAAATCATGAATTGCCCACATCAATATAGCTTTCAGTGTAAACTCTTATTTTCTAAAAGAGTCAAATAATTGCACACCCTCTTCCCATAACTCATTTAACTCTTCTACCAAAGTAGCCAGGTAGACGTCGATGTCATTACTTGGTGCCTTTGGCCCAGGTATCAACAAAGACAGCATCGAAAATTCAGGTCTCAGACACTGTGAAGGAGGGAGGTTGAGTGGGGCTAGGATCACTGGACATACACTCTGAATGGTGCATAGATTTCCAAATGGATTGAAACCATCTGTTGATATAGCCAAACAGATGTCGCGCTGTTCTCGAGCAAAATCGGGATACTCATAATCCATCCTCCTCCAAGCTGTAGAATCAATAGGATGACGCATGAGATTACCCCCTACTTCTGCCCTAACATGCCAAGTCATTGCCTTCACTATCCATGGTACGGTGAAAAATTACGTTAATCTAGGCCCAACGGAAAAATATTTCAACACTTTTTGAGACACTTTTGAGCTTGTGCCTTCCTTACTAGTAGATTGGACATATCTAGGTTCATCGCATACCGGACAACGATTGAGATTTTCATACTCCTTTCGATATACTATGCAGTCATACACACAAGCATGAATCGATTTATACTTCATTCCCAAACCTTTTAAATTGTTCTTCATAACAGGATAGCTATTTGGAAGCGTATTCTCCTTGGGTAGTAAGCCCTTCATCCAATTCAGAATTCCTATCACGCTATTGCCAGACAAACCGTACTGCGTCTTCAAACTATGCAAACCAACTATGGCATGTAAAGTTGTTTGATCTTTCTCGCATCCAGAGTATAATGGTTATGTCGCCTTAAATTTTAAACTTTGGTAGTCATCGTCAAGGTTTATCGTGATATCTTCACGAGCACTTGAACCTTGTATATCATCAGTAACCTCATCCTCCTTCGCTTCATAAACTCTGTACGCATCATCAACTAGATCCTCTAACATATTATGATCTACGTTGTCCCCTTCTACATTTATCATACTTGTTGAAGGTTGTTCGGGGACAAAAGGAACTTTCAATTCATCGTGAAAACTCCAAAATCGATAAATATCTTGCATACCCCATCTTAACAAATGTAGTTCAACTGGTTTCCACTCAAACACCTTACCATTATTACACCAAGCACATGGACATGGAAACTCTTCATCATTATGACATCTCTTTGTGTATTTCACAAATTCATTAGCAGCTCTACGAAACACATTCCCTATTCTATTTGTCTCACCCGTCCACTCTTTGTATTTCGAATATCCCATCATAGCTACCACAACTAATCACATATTAAAGGTAAGAAGCGTATATTCATGGATTAGTATAAACAAAACTTAGATTTATAGTATGTTTAATTTATTTATGTCTTATTTATATTCGATTTTTAAATTTCAATTTCAAATTTAATTTATAATAGAAATTCTCATTTCCTCCATCTCCTCTTAAGGGTGAGTGGTCCTATCCCATTCAAGACCGCATATTTATGTAATATACTTAACAGCTCATGCACATTGTTATGATTTGATAAAAATTCGGCAGCATATCCCCGTAGTTCTCCAAGTACACGACGTAGATTGGCAAGTGTGAGTGTCATTTCAATTGATCAATTGAAATAACAGTCGCACTTGTCAATCTAGTATGTACCCAGAGAATATTAGGATACGCCTGCAGAACTTCCTCTAAAAGTAACAACTTTAAGCCACTAAAAATATTATTATACATAAATTATGCAGTCCCAAACTGTCCAAATGGGACAATTCGAGAGATCTCATTACAGGGGTAATGACTCTCGAACGGATCTAAGGGCTATTGAATGCGTATTCATAAGAACTAGAAGGCTAGTATCTATGTGCACTATATGTAATTTCAAGTATGTTTATATAATGTTCGTGATACAAAGTAATTTTCAAAAAAAGTTGAAAAATCCCACCCCCATATAGACAATAATCCAGTGGTCATGCCACTTTTAAAATTAACCAACCGAACATCGATCCACTATAATCCATCCAAAATGGCAACAACAAATGTGTATCCCATACTCCTTTTAATTCGTCTACTCAATTAATTCTTTTCATCAATTAAACTAACAATTAAAGTATACAATTATTAATTTACTAATTTACAATGAGGGACAATCCTACTTGCATATGAAAGGGGCACTAATTATTAATTTACTAAAAAAATTAACAATCAATCAATATTTAATCAATCAATTCTTTTACAAGGGGCACTACAATATGAGGGGCAATATCTAATGAATCAATAAAAATTTAATTAAAAAAAATACACACACGCACATATACACACACCCTGCCCACCCCCCAGTCCCCAGCCCTGCCCCCTCCCCCCCCCCCCCCACTTCCACCGCCCAGCACGCACACATACACATATACACACACGCACACAGAGTCCCCCCCACACACACATGCATATATACATCACACACACACACGCACATGCACATTTACACACATATATACACACACGCACATATACACACATATATACATAAATGGAAGAGAAATAGAGAGAGAAAACGTACCAAAATTGTAGAGAGAGAGAGAGTGCAGTCACTTAGAGAGAGAGAGAGAGACGGAAGGAATAGAAATCTGTGGGGAAAAAAAGAGGGAAGAGTTTTTTACTGACAGAATTGTTACGGACTTGTCACGATCATTGACCGTGACGACGTTAAAGGATTGTCACAGTCAATGACCGTGACAACTGTACTTGTCCCGGTCATTGACCGTGATAAAAAATGCGTGTTTTTTTGTCACGGTCAATGACTGTGACAAGGGTGATCGGTTGAAGGGCATCAATTTGACCGTTTTGGTGTAGTGGTAGTCTGCCCGATAAGGTGTTTTTTGACATTTTTGGGAGTTCCAACGCATCAAGAACACTATTAGCTACAAAATTACTCTAACTTTCAACAACAAATGATAATTTGTTACTCCATTCGAACAAAAACTCATGAATTTTTTAAAGACGAGCCAATTTTTGATAGCTAAAACTGTTAGGTTTTGACCCTCCCTAGTCTGCTCAACAAGGGTTTTTGACCTTTTAGGTAGCTCCAACGCATCAGAAAAACTATTAGCAACAAAAATCTTCAAATTTTCAAGTACGAAAGACTATTAGTTACTTCGTTTGAAGAAAAACTCGTGAATTTTTTAAAGAGGATTTATTTACCGACAGCTAAAACTGTTTGGCTTTCGCCTCTATTGTTCGCACGATAAGTTTTTTTTGACATTTTTTGGAGTTCCAACGAATCAGTAAAACGATTAGCTACAAAAATATTCTAATTATTAACTATGAACGACTATTAGTTATAACATTTTGAAGAAAAACTCGTGAATGTTTTGAAGACGATCTATTTATCGGTAGCTAAAACTCTTAGGGTTTGGACCTCCGTAGTCTGCCAGACAAGGTGTTTTTTTTACCTTTTTTGGAGTTCCAACGCATCAGGAAAACTATTAACTACAAAAATGTTCTAATTTTGAACTACGAATGACTATTAGTTACTCCATTCGAAGAAAAACTCGGGAAGTGTTTGAAGATGATATACTTATTGGCGTGTAAACTGTTATGTTTTGGCCCTAAGTACTCCGCCCAACAAGGTGTTCTTGGACCTTTTTGGGAGTTTCCACGCATCAGGAAAACTATTAGCAACAAAAATGTTCAAATTTCAACTACGAAAGACTATTAGTTACTCTGTTTGAAGAAAAACTCGTGAATTTGTTGAAGAGGATCTCTTTACTGACAGCTAAAACGATTAGGTTTCGACCCTCCATTGTTTGTACGACAAGGTTTTTTTTACATTTTTTCGAGTTCCAACACATCAGGAAAACTATTATCTACAAAAATACTCTATGTTTCAACTACAAACGACTATTTGGTACTCCGTTCGATGAAAAACTCGTGAATTTTTTTAAAACTATCTATTTACCGGTAATTTAAACGATTAGCTTTTGGCCCTCCGTAGTCTGTCCGACGAGGTATTTTTTGACTATTTTGGAAGTTCCAACGCATCAGGAAAACTATTAGCTACGAAAATGTTCTAATTTTCAACTACGAACGACTATTAGTTACTCTGTTCGAACAAAAACTCGTGAACTTTTTAAAGACTGTCTATTTACCCACAGCTAAAACTGTTAGGTTTTTACCCTCCCTAGTCTGCCCGATAAGGTGTTTTTCGACCTTTTTGGTAGTTCCAACGCATTAGAAAAATTATTCGCAACAAAAATGTTCAATTTTCAACTACGAACAACAATTAGTTAACTCCATTTGAAGACGATCTATTTATCGATAGTTTAAACAGTTAGGTTTTGGTCGTCCGTTGTCTACCCCACAAGGTGTTTTTTGACTATTTTGGAAGTACCAACGCATCACGAAAACTACTAGCCACAAAAATGTTCTAATTTTCAACTACAAACGAAATTTAATTACTCCGTTCGAAAAAAAACTCGTGAATTCTTTGAAAACGATCTATTTATTTGCAGCTAAAACTGTTAGGTCTCCGTAGTTCGCCCGATAAGGTTTTTCGTTTTGGGAGTTCAAATGCATTAAGAAAACTATTAGGTACAACAATGTTCTAATTTTCAATTACGAACGACTATTAGTAACTCCACTCAAAGAAAAAATTGTAAATTTTTTGAAGACGATCTATTTCCTAGTAACTCAAAATATTATGTTTTAGTTCTCGTAGTCCGCCCTAAAAGGTGCATTTTGTCCGTTTAGGAGTTTCAACACATCTGGAAAATTATAGATACAATAACGTTCTAATTTTCAACTACGAACGATTATTAGTTACTCCGTATGAAGAAAAACTCATGAATTTTTTGAAGACCATATATTTCCCAACGACTAAAACAGTTAGGTTTTGACCATCCGTAGTACGCTCGACAAGGTGATTTTTGACTGTTTTGGGAGTTCCACCACATCAGGAAAACTACTAGATATAGAATGTTCTAATTTTCAACAATGAACGACTATTCATTACTCCATTCGAAGAAAAAATCGTGAATGTTTTGAAGACGATATATTTACCGACAGCTAAAACTGTTAGGTTTTGACCAACCGTAGTCCGCCCGACAAGGTGCTTTATGACCCTTTTGGGAGTTCCAACGCATCAGAAAAACGATTAACTACAAAAATGTTCTATTTTTCAACTACGAGCGACTATCAGTCACTCCTTTGTACAAAAAACTCGTGAATTTTTTGAAGACGATCTATTTACCGACAACTAAATTCGTTAGGTTTTGGCCCTTTGTAATCTGCCCGATAAGGTGTTTTTAGTCCGTTTTAGGAGTTCTAATGCATCAGGAAAACTATTAGGTACAATAGTTTTCTAATTATCAACTATAAACGACGATTAGTTAAACCATTCGAAGAATTTTTTGAAAATGATCTATTTCTTGGCATCCAAAAGTGTTAAGTTTTGGTCCTCCGTGGTCCACCCGACATGGTTTTTCTTTATCGTCTTGGGAGTTCAAACGCATCAAGAAAACTATTAGGTACAACAATGTTCAAATTTTCAACTACGAACGACTATTAGTTAATCCGCTCAAAGAAAAACTCGTGAATTTTTCAAAGACGATATATTTCCCAGCATCTAAAATTGTTAGGTTTAAGTCGTCGTAAGTCCAATCAAAAAAGTGCATTTTGACCGTTTGGGAGTTCCAGCGCATCAGGAAAACTATTAGATACAATAATGTTCTAATTTTCAACTACAAACGACTATTAGTTGCACCGTTCGAAGAAAACTGGGGAATTTTTTTAAGATTATCTATTTTTCGGCAGCTAGAACTGCTAGGTTTTAACCGTCCGTAGTCCGCCCAACAAGGTTTTTTTTTACTGTTTCAAAAGTTCCAACGCATTAGGAAAACTATTAGATATAAAATTTTCAACTATGAATGACTATTAGTTACTCCATTCGGAAAAAACTCATGAATGTTTTGAAGATAGTCTATTTACCGACTTGTAAAACTTTTAGGTTTTGGCCCTCCGTAGTTTGCCCGACGTGGTGTTTGTTGACCTTTTTGAAAGTTCCAATGCATCAGGAAAACTATTAGCTACAAAAGTATACTAATTTTCAACTACTAACGATTATTAATTACTCCGTTGGAAGAAAAACTCGTGATTTTTTTTAAGACGACCTATTTATTGGCAACTAAAACTATTATGTTTTGGCCCTCCGTAGTCCGCCCGCTAAGGTTTTTGTACCGTTTTGGAAGTTCTAAGGTATCAGGAAAACTATTAGGTACAACAATGTTCTAATTTTCAACTACGAATGACGATTAGTTACACCGTTCGAAGAAAAACTCGTGAATTTTTTTAAGACGATATTTTTCCTGGCCGCTAAAACTGTTAGGTTTTGGCCCTCTCTAGTCCACCCAACAAGGTTTTTTTACCGTTTACGAAGTTCAAACGCATCAGTAAAAAATTTAGGTACAACAATGTTCATAATTTCAACTACGAACGACTATTAGTTAAACCGTTCAAAGAAAAACTTGTGAATTTTTTAAAGACGATCTATTATTCGACAGCAAAAACTGTTAAGTTTTAGTCCTCCGAAGTCCGCCCGAAAAGATGCTTTTTGATCGTTTTGGGAGTTCCAGTGCAACGACATTCTAATTTTCGACTACGAACGACTATTTGGTACTCCGTTCGATGAAAAACTCGTGAATTTTCTTAAAGCTATCTATTTACCGGTAATTTAAACTGATAGCTTTTGGCCCTCCGTAGTCTGCCCGACGAGGTATTTTTTGACTATTTTGGAAGTTCCAATGCATCAGGAAAACTATTAGCTACGAAAATGCTCTAATTTTCAACTACGAACGACTATTAGTTACTCCGTTCGAACAAAAACTCATCAACTTTTTGAAGACGATCTATTTACCCACAGCTAAAACTGTTAGGTTTTGACCCTCGCTAGTCTGCCCGACAAGATTTTTTTGACCTTTTTGGTAGTTCCAACGCATCAGGAAAACTATTAGCAACAAAAATGTTCTAATTTTCAACTGCAAACGACAATTAGTTAACTCCGTTTGAAGGAAAAATCGTGAATTTTTTAAACAGGATCAATTTACCGAAAGCTAAAACTCCGGAATTTTGGCCCACCGTAGTCTGCCTAATAAGGTGTTTTTTGCCCTTTTTGGCAATTCCAACGCATCGAAAAAACTATTAGGTATAACAATGTGCTAGTTTTTAAGTATGAACAACTATTAGTTATGCCGTTCTAAGAAAAATTTGAGAATTTTTTGAAGACAATCTATTTCACGATAACTAAAACTATTAGGTTTTTGCCCTCCGTAGTCCTCCCGATAAGTAGTTTTTTTTACCATTTTGGTAGTTCTAACGCATTAGGAAAACTATTATGTACAATAATGTTCTAATTTTCCACTACGAATGATGATTAGTTACGCCGTTCGAAGAAAAACTCGAGAATTTTGTGAAGACGGTCTATTTTTCGGTAGCAAAAACTGTTAGGTTTTGGCCCTCCATAGTACGCCTGACAAGGTGCCATTTGACCATTTTGGGAGTTCCAACACATCAGGAAAACTATATGATACAACAATTTCTAATTTTTACCTATGAACGACTATTACTTACATTGTTCGAAGAAAAACTCGTGAATTTTTTAAGACGATCAATTTTCCAAAAACTAAAAATGTTAGGTTTTGGCTCTCCGTAGTCATCCCGAAAAGTTATTTTTTGGTCGCTTTGGTAGTTCCAACGCATAAGTAAAACTATTGGATACAACAAAATTCTAATTTTCCACTACGAACGACTATTAGTTACGACGTTCGAAGGAAAACTCGTAAATTTCTTAAAAATGATCAATTTCTCGACAGCTAAAACTATTAGGTTTTGACCCTTCTTAGTCCACCCAACAAGGTATTTTTTGATTGTTTTGGGAGTTCCAACGCATCAGAAAAACTATTAGATATAGAATATTCTAATTTTTAACTACGAACGACTATACATTACTCCATTCGAAGAAAAACTCGTGAATGTTTTGAAGACGATCTATTTACCAGCAACTAAACCTGTTAGGTTTTGGCCCTCCAAAGTTCGATTGATAAGGTGTTTTTTTACCTTTTTGGGAGTTCCAACGCATTTGGAAAACTACTAGCTAAAAAAATGTTCAAATTTTCAACTACAAATGATTATCAGTTACTCCTCTGAACGAAAAACTCGTGATTTTTTTGAAGACGATCTATTTACCGGCAGCTAAAACTGTTAGGTTTTGGACCTTCGTAGTCTGCACGATTAGGTATTTTTAGACCATTTCGGAAGTTCTAACGCATATGGAAAACTATTAGGTACAACAATTTCTAATTTTCAACCACGAAAGGCGATTACTTACACCGTTCGATGAAAAACTCATGAATTTTTAAAGACAATCTATTTCTAGGCGACTAAAACTGTTAGGATTTGGCCCTCCATGGTCTGCCTGACAAGGTACTTTTTGAACATTTTGGGAGTTGCAACGCATTAGAAAAACTATTTGGCACAATAATGTTCTAATTTTTCAATACGAACGATGATTACTTACTCCGTTCGAAGAAAAACTCGAGAATTTTTTTAAGACGATCTATTTATCGATAGTGTAAACTGTTAGGTTTTGCTCGTCCGTTGTCTACCCGACAAGGTGTTTTTTTGACTATTTTGGAGGTTGCAACGCATCAGGAAAACTACTAGCCACAAAAATGTTCTAATTTTCAACTACGAACGAAATATAATTACTCCGTTCGAAAAAAACTCATGAATTCTTTGAAAACGATCTATTTACCGGCACCTAAAACTGTTAGGTCTCCGTAGACCGCCCGACAAGGTTTTTCTAGGCCGTTTTGGGAGTTCAAATGCATTAAGAAAACTATTAGGTACAACAATGTTCTAATTTTCAATTATGAACGACTATTAGTAACTCCACTCAAAGAAAAAATCGTAAATTTTTTGAAGACGATCTATTTCCCAACAACTCAAAATATTATGTTTTAGTCCTCCGTAGTCCACCCTAAAAGGTGCATTTTGATCGTTTGGGAGTTTCAACACATCTGGAAAACTATAGATACAATAACGTTCTAATTTTCAACTACGAACAATTATTGGTTACTCCGTACGAAGAAAAACTCATGAATTTTGTAAGAGGATCTATTTCTCGATAACTAAAACTGTTAGGTTTTGACCATCCATAGTACGCACGACAAGGTAATTTTTTACTGTTTTGGGAGTTCCAACACATCAGGAAAACTACTAGATATAGAATGTTCTAATTTTCAACAACGAACGACAATTCATTACTCGATTCGAAGAAAAACTCGTCAATGTTTTGAAGATGATCTATTTATCGGCTGCTAAAACTGTTAGGTTTTGACCTACCATAGTCCCCCCGACAAGGTGCTTTATGACCTTTTTGGGAGTTCCAACGCATCAGGAAAACTATTAGCTACAAAAATATTCTCTTTTACAACTACGAACAACTATCAGTCACTCCTTTGTACAAAAAACTTGTGAATTTTTTGAAGACGATCTAATTACCGGCAGCTAAATTCGTTAGGTTTTGGCCCTTTGTAATCCGCCCGATAAGGTGTTTTTAGTCCGTTTTGGGAGTTCTAATGCATCAGCAAAAATATTAGGTACAATAATTTTCTAATTGTCAACTACGAACGACGATTAGTTACACCGTTCGAAGAAAAACTCGTGAATTTTTTTAAGACTCTATTTCTCAGCAGCTAAAAGTGTTAGGTTTTGGCCCTCCGCAGTCCACCCGACAAGGTTTTTCTTGACCGTTTTGGGAGTTCAAACGCATCAAGAAAACTATTAGGTACAACAGTGTTCAAATTTTTAATTACGAACGACTATTAGTTACTCGGCTCAAAGAAAAACTCGTGAATTTTTCGAAGACGATCTATTTCCCGGAAGCTAAAACTGTTAGGTTTTAGTCCTTCGTAGTCCACCCGAAAATGTGCATTTTGACCCCTTGGGAGTTCCAACGCATCAGGAAAACTATTAGATACAATAATGTTCTAGTTTTCAACTACAGACAACTATTAGTTACTCCGTTCGAAGAAAAACTGGTGAATTTTTTTAAGAGTATCAATTTTTCGACATCTAAAACTCCTAGGTTTTAACCCTCCGTAGTCCACCCTACAGGTCTTTTTTTTACAGTTTTGAACGTTCAAACACATCAGGAAAACTATTAGATATAAAATTTTCTAATTTTCAACTACGAATGACTATTAGTTACTCCATTCGAAAAAAACTCGTGAATTTTTTGAAGATGATCTATTTACCAACTGCTAAAACTGTTAGGTTTTGGCACTCCGTAGTCTACCCGGCATGGTATTTGTTGACCTTTTTGGGAGTTCCAACGCATCAGGAAAACTATTAGCTACAAAAATATACTAATTTTCAACTACGAACGACTATTAATTACTCCGTTGGAAGAAAAACTCGTGATTTTTTTTTAAATGATCTATTTATTGGCGGCTAAAACTATTATGTTTTGGCCCTCCATAGTCCCCCTATAAGGTGTTTTTGGGCCGTTTTGGAAGTTCTAAGGCATCAGGAAAACTATTAGGTACAACGATGTTCTAATTTTCAACTACGAACGACGATTACTTACGCCGTTCGAAGAAAAACTAGTGAATTTTTTTATGACGATCTATTTCCTGGCCGCTAAAACTATTAGGTTTTGGCCCTCCCTAGTCCAACCAACAAGGGTTTTTTTACCGTTTATGGCGTTCAAACGCATCAGTAAAAAATTTAGGTACAGCAATGTTCTAATTTTCAGCTACGAACGACTATTAGTTACTCCGTTCAAAGAAAAACTCGTGAACTTTTTAAAGAGGATCTATTTATCGACAGTAAAAATTGTTAGGTTTTAATCCTCCCAAGTCCGCCCGAAAAGATGCTTTTTGACCGTTTTGGGAGTTCCAACGCATCAAGAAAACTATTAGATACAACAACATTCTAATTTTCAACTACGAACAACTATTACGTACTCCGTTCGATGAAAAACTCGTGAATTTTTTTAAAACTATCTACTTATCGATAGTTTAAATTGGTAGGTTTTGCCCCTCTGTAGTCTGCCCGATAAGGTATTTTTTGACTATTTTGGAAGTACCAATGCATCAGGAAAACTATTAGCTACAAAAATGTTCTAATTTTCAAGTACGAACGACTATTAGTTACTCTGTTCGAACAAAAACTCGTGAACTTTTTGAAGACGATCAATTTACCCGCAGCTAAAACTGTTAGGTTTTAGTCCTCCCTAGTCCGGCCGACAAGGTGTTTTTTGACCTTTTTGGTAGTTCCAATGCATCAGGAAAACTATTAGCAACAAAAATGTTCTAATTTTCTACTACGACAATTAGTTTCTCCGTTTGAAGGAAAACTCGTGAATTTTTTAAAGAGGATCAATTTATCGACAGCTAAAACTGTAAGGTTTTGGTCCACCGTAGTCTGCCTGATAAGGTGTTTTTTGCCCTTTTTGCCAGTTCCAGCGCATCAGGAAAACTATTAGATACAACAATGTTCTAATTTTCAATTACGAACAACTATTACTTACGCCGTTCGAAGAAAAATTCGAGAATTTTTTAAAAACGATCTATTTCCCGGCAACTCAAACTAATAGGTTTTAGCCCTCCGTAGTCCTCCCGACAAGTAGGAGTGGCCGTGGGCCGGGCTCGGGCTCGGGCCGCGCTTGAAAAATTAAGTGTTATCCCAAGCCCGCTCGGGTCTAGATCGGGCCTTATTATGTAATCCCAAGCCCGCCCAGTTTTGAAAGCTCTTTACCCAGGCCCGCCCGATCGGGCCCTATTATGTTAATTAAAAGATTTTTTTGTAAAATTAAAATACCTATTTTTTTATTTAAAGATCAATTTTTTTAATTAAAAATCTGTTTTAAACTCCATATATTACAAAGTCCATATATAAAGTTTCTCACTTTACATGAAAAGACTTGGTATACGTTTTTATATTTATAGAAGTCCCCCCCCCCCCCCATATATATATATATATATATATATATATTTCGGGCCTCGGGCCGGGCCTCATCGGGCTTAAGAACTCATGCCCAAGCCCGTCCGAAAAAAAATCGGGCCTATAAAATTTTGCCAAGCCCGCTTTGCGGGCCTATTTACCTTACCCAAGCCCTATTTTTTTATTGGGCGGGCTTGGCGGGCCTCGGGCCTATGGCCACCCCTACCGACAAGTAGTATTTTTACCGTTTTGGTAGTTCTAAAGCATCAGAAAACCTATTAGGTACAATAATGTTATGATTTTCCACAACGAACGATGATTAGTTATGCAATTAAAAAAAAAACTTGAGAATTTTTTAAGATGATCTATTTCCCAGTAATAAAAACTGTTAGGTTTTGGCCCTCCGTAGTCCGCCCAACAAGGTGCCATTTGACCATTTTGGGAGTTCCAACACATCAGGAAAACTATATGATACAATAATGTTCTAATTTTCACCTACGAATGACTATTACTTACGTTGTTCGAAAAAAAACTCGTGAATTTTTCGAAGACGCTCAATTTTCCTACAACTAAAATTGTTAGGTTTGGGACCTCCATAGTGAGCCCGAAAACTTATTTTTTGACCGCTTTGGTAGTTCTAATGCTTTAGGAAAACTATTGGATACAACATAATTCTAATTTCCCACTACGAACGACTATTAGTTACGACGTTCGAAGAAAAACTCGAGAACTTTTTAAAAACAATCTATTTCCCGACAGCTAAAACTATTAGGTTTTGTCCCTTCGTAGTTCACCCAACAAGGTGTTTTTTGACTGTTTTGAGAGTTCCAACGCATCAGAAAAACTATTCATTATAGAATGTTCTAATTTTAAACTACGAACGACTACTCATTACTCCATTAGAACCAAAACATGATCTATTCACCGGCAACTAAACATGTTAGGTTTTGGCCCTCCAAAGTTCGCCGACAAGGTGTTTTTTGATCTTTTTAGGAGTTCCAACGCATCTGGAAAACTATTAGCCACAAAAATGTTCTCATTTTCAACTACGAACGGCGATTAGTTACACCGTTAAAACTCGTGAATTTTTTAAAGACGATCTATTTCTCAACAGCTAAAACTGCTAGATTTTTTCCATCCGTAGTCTGCCAAACAAGGTAATTTTTCAACATTTTGGGAGTTACAACGCATCAGGAAAACTATTAGGCACAATAATGTTCTAATTTTACAGTACGAACGATGATTAAGTACTCCGTTCGAAGAAAAACTCAAGGATTTTTTAAGACAATCTATATACCGATAGTTTAAACTGTTAGGCTTTGGCCCTCCGTTGTCCGCCCGACAAGGTGTTTTTTGACTATTTTGGAAGTTCCAACGCATCACCAAAACTATTAGCTACAAAAATGATCTAATTTTCAACTACGAACGACTGTTGGTTACTCCGTTCGAACAAAAACTCGTGAATTTTTTGAAGACGATCGATTTACCGGCAGCTAAAACTGTTTGGTTTTTACCGTCCGTAGTCCGCCTAACAAGACATTTCTTAACCGTTTTGGGAGTCTAAACGCATTAAGAAAACTATTAGGTACAATAATGTTCCAATTTGCAACAACGAACGACTATTAGTAACTCCGCTCAAAGAAAAACTCGTAAATTTTTTCAAGACGATCTATTTCACAACAGCTAAAAATGTTAGGTTTTAGTCCTCTGTAGTCCGCTTGAAAAGGTACATTTTGACTGAAAAGATGTTTATTGACCGTTTGGGAGTTCCAACGCATCAGGAAAACTATCAGATACAACAACGTTCTAATTTTCAACTATGAACGATTGTTAATTACTCCGTTCGAAGAACAACTCGTGAATTTTTTTAAGACGATCTATTTACCGACAACTTAAACTTTTAGCTTTTGGCCCTCCGTAGTCTGCCCGACAAGGTGTTTTTTGACTATTTTGGAAGTTCCAACGCATTAGGAAAACTATTAGCTACAAAAAAAGTTTTAATTTTCAACTACGAACTACTATTAGTTACTCCGTTCGAACAAAAACTCGTGAATTTTTTGAAGACGATCTATTTACCGAAAGTTCAAATCCGTAGTCCGCTCGATAAGGTGTTTGTTGACCTTTTTGGTAGTTCCAATGCATAAAAAAAATTATTAGTAACAAAAATGTTCTAATTTTCAACTACGAAAGACAATTAGTTACTCCGTTTGAAGGAAAACTCGTGAATTTTTTAAATAGGATCTATTTATCGACATCTAAAATGGTGAGGTTTTAGCCCTCCGAAGTCCGCCCGACAAGGTGTTTTTTTTACTATTTTGGACGTTCCAACGCATCATGAAAACTATTCACTACAACAGTGTTCTAATTTTCAACTACAAATGAGGATTAGTTACACCGTTCGAAGAGAAACTCACAAATTTTTTTATAGACGATCTATTTCCCAACAGCTAAAACTGTTAGGTTTTAGTCCTTTGTCGTCCACTCGAAAAGGTGCTTTTTGACCGATTTGGGAGTTCCAACGCTTCAGAAAAACTATTAGATATAACAACGTTGTAATTTTCAACTAAGAACGACTATTAGTTACGTCGTTCGAAGAAAAACTCGTGAATTTTTTGAAGACGATCTATTTCCCGACAAATAAAACTATTAGGTTCCGTAGTCCTCCCGCCAAGTTGTTTTTCAACCGTTTTGGCAGTTCCAACGCATTAGGAAAACTATTAGGTACAATAATGTTCTAATTTTCCACTACGAACGATGATTAGTTACGTCGTTCGAAGAAAAACTCGTGATTTTTTTTAAAACGATCTATTTCTCGACAACTAAAACTGTTAGATTTTGAGCATCCGTATTCCGCCCGACATGGTATTTTTTGACCGTTTGGGAGTTCCAACGCATGACGAAAATTATTAGCTACAAAAATATTCTAATTTTCAACTACGAACGACTACTAGTTTCTCCATTCGAAGAAAAACTCGTGAATTTTTTTAAGACGATCTATTTCTCGATAATAAAAACTGTAAAGTTCAAGTCCCCCGTACTCCGCCAGACAAGCTGCTTTTTGACCATTTTGGGAGTTCCAACGCATGAGGAAAACTATTTATACAATAATGTTCTAATTTTCACCTATGAACGACTATTACTTACGTCGTTCTAAGAAAAACTCATTAATTGTTTTAAGACTAAAACTGTTAAGTTTTGACCTTCGTAGTCCGCCCGACAACGTATATTTTGACTGTTTAACAAGTTCTATCGCATCTGGAAAACTATTAGATATAGAATATTCTAATTTTCAACTACAAACGACTATTAGTTACTCCCTTCAAAGAAAAATTCGTGAAAGTTTTAAAGACGATTTATTTACCGGCAGATAAAACTGTTATGTTTCGAGCCTCCATAGTCCACCCGACAAGGTATTTTTCATGTCCACCCGACATGAAAACTATTAACTCCAAAAATGTTCTAATTTTCAACTACGAATGACTATCAGTTACTCTTTTAAAAGAAAAACTCGAGAATTTTTTGAAGACTATCTATTTATCGGCAGCTAAAAATGTTAGGATGATGGTACTTCTGTCAATGATGGATGATGGTGTTGCCATGTGTATTAAAGAAATGTCTTTCTAACTATGCTGGAGAAAGACTAATGGTTAGATTCATATGTATTAATCTCAAAGCTTCTACACCATCAAGCGAAAAAATATTACATTTTAAAGAATATAATTAATTCAAAGGGACAATTAATGTCTCAACCCTAGTACCTTAGGACATTTTGCATTTATTCCACCTAATTTTCTATTTTCCAAAATATCCCTTGTCTAATTTTTCTTGACAATTTTTTCTTAGAATTTAGGATAAAAAAAAGTAGGAATGTTTATGAGTATGTTTTATATGTTGAGGATCTTTTTGGAACAAAATAAAAAAGTTTGAACTAATTACAAAATTGTAGAACTTTTTGTCAAATGACCCGAATTCAAAATCGCATTTTAAAATTCATGTGCGATTAATTAATAAATGGAGATTCATAAATTTAAGCGTCGTTGCATGAAGTAACTTGTTAGCTTTCTTAAAGTTTTTGCAACGCTACAAAATAACTAAGTGCTCTTTATATTTTCTAAAGCGTATAGCCACACTAAAAATGTATTAAATATTACAACACCATCCTCAAGGCATCAATATATTAATCATGAACTTGCAATAATATAAACTTGGAACCCAAAACATGAGATGACTAATCATAACTAGCATTCAAGAATTTCAGTAATTCGTTGCGATTAGTTTCTGCTGCCTTGTCCTCCTTCGACTTGTCTAGCTTCAATAGGATCTACAAAAAGGTTGAGCAACATTTCAAAGTCCCCCCCTAATCATCTCTCGCTCTCTCTCTCTCTCTCTCTCTCTCTCTCATTTTGCAGATCCAAAGGGGTAATGGTTTAGGGGGTTTTGCAAGACTCTTATCTCAAAAAGTTTATGTAAAGACTTCCATTTAGCCCCCAAAACATTGGGAGGGAAGTTCTATAATAAAGTTAGCAAAACCACCTCATCTTTCAAAGGACTGAATTTCTTTATGAAATTTGATGGAAACAATCATCACTGTGGATACATTGGAAAAATCACACTGTTGTTTATCAAAATAAGTCGACAAATCACTCTTTTGTTGGTTTTGGTGTGTGAGATGTGTGTCCCCGAGGAAAGGGAATTAAATCAACAAAACTATTAAATATATGTGCATTTTTAATACTGAGACCACCAAACCAAATTGTTGGAGTTTACTATCAGATATCCACCAAATTTAGCACAGAGGTGATCATCTTCACAAAATTTATCAACACATATACACGTATAGTGATATGACAATTTATGGATTTTCCACCTTTTTTTTGCATTTTCAAAATTTTATTTAAAAAATGAATTTTATGTTTTTTGTTCATTTGGCATTTTTAAAAAATTGTCAAAATATCTGGACAAACAAGATATATTCACAAAGTTTGTCAGGATTTTCAGACCAACACGAAATGTTTCAAAGCTTCTCTGACAATTTTTAGATTTTTTTTAGACTAGTGATGAATATTTTATGAATTTTTGTCGGTCGTAAACATTCAAATTTTATTTCAGAAACTTGAAGATGTCTGCCATGGCATTTAGAGGACAAAGAGGTGGGGCATTTGGGGGGTTTTGAGAAATAAATAAACTCGCTAACAATAATTTTATAAACTTACGGACTCTCTTAAAAATTGGGATTCAATGATCCACTTTCTTTTTTCTGGTGTCAACCCAAAAACAACCATAACTAACGGTTGAAAAAAAACATAATAAATGGTAGTAAGCATGATAAATTGACCATTATATTCGCTTCTTTATTATATTTTATAAAACTTATCATTAATGAATAAAAATTAAAAGCAGCTTGATTATTAATTTATTAGAAGTCCTCTTTAAAAATAATATATAGAAATTAAACATATGTTTTAAATATAATCATTTGTTCCACAGATTTAAAAAATAATTCAAGACTAGGGGGTTACGTCTGAATTATAGATAGGCATGTCTCATCTCATCCTCCTATGGTCAATAAAGGTACTTATGTCATTTAAATATTTAGTTTGGTATTTAACTGCTGACCAACCATTTGGTTTGAAGTTTCTAGTAAATTTAAGGGTTGTGATATTTTCCAAAACACGGGGGGTTTTAAGAAAATATAGTGGTCGAAATGGAATTTAGACAACAATTTCGTTTAGACCTTAAATTATGGCTTTGACTAGCCCCAAAAACTTAAAACGAGCCTTACTTTCTCGTGTACTTTATCATGGTCATTAAACAGATGCATAAAAGTATTTTACCTTTTTGCCCGAGACAACACTACGGCGAACACCATCATCTTTGTCGCGTCCTAAGAACTATATAACATAGATAACAATATGTCACAGGATGAGAAAGAAAAAAGGTTAAAAGTGCAAATATTAGGTTAGAAGAAAACCTTAGAAAGCTGGACTGGGCCGCTATTATTCTCATCCTCCTGATTCTATATATGCTCCCATTGACAGGACAAAACCGAGCCAAAAACAACATCCAGGCAATCAAATCATCATGTCACATACCCCAGCTCCAATTTCGAAGAGCCATCCCATGAAAGGCAGAAAGAATTATAAGCACCTTATACATCAAATATTATGCATGTTTCAAAACAAACAATAACCTTGTTAAATTAATAAGACGTTATTATCGATTAATCCCATTTATTGAATCAACCGTCTATCAAATTTCATTCACCTTTTTTTAATGCATCAACTTCTTTTTCATAATAGACCACATATATTTACACAAATGTATGTTAGAATTTTCAAAATATAATTTAGTATTAAATTGTATAATTTTGTTTTTATTTTGGAAATATAATTTAGTACTAATATTGTGTAAGTAAGTTTTTTAATTTAGAGATTTTATAGTGGATCTTCTAGTAGAGAGAGCTAAAGAAAGTGGGTGCAAATGAGGTATGTGTGGTTTAAATATCCCATATATAAACTTTACAAGAAAATAAAATGGTATATAATTAAAAGACAAAAGATGACGATTAGTCTTCTAATCAAAGAGACTATTATACGGTACTTTGCAGTGGTGCAAAGCACCACCAATCGCGACACGTGACGCGACTTGCAAAATGGTGATTAGGCGACTTACGGCACTTCGATGGTGCATTTGGCACCTCGCGTCGTCGCTCGGAGCGTGGGGTTCAGTAATGAATTTTTCCACTGATGTGAAGATGAGTGAGTGAGTAGGTTTGGGATCAATGTTTAAAAAATCACTTAAGGCTTATGCCTCGAGGCGAAGGGGGAAAAATCGCCTCGAGGTTAAGCCTCAAAGGCCAAAAAGAAGCTTATGCCTCAACGCACCTCAACGTCTTGCATCATTGAAGCACAGAAAAAAAAACTTTTATTCTTCTATCACAAACTCTGTTTTGGTGTAGTGACATAGTTGTCTTAGATTACTTGGTGTCTGCTAATAATTAGAAAAAGATTCTCTTATTATTAATATGTGACTTATTTCATATTTTTCTAATCAACGCTATCAAGAAACTTACTTTTTTTTTACTCCCTTTGTTACATGGGTGGATTCTTTTATATCAAACTTATTAACAAGTTAAATTGTTTTAAGTGCACATTATCAATGTTATAGATTACTTCCTGTTTCTAGGAAAATTAGAGATATTTATGATTACAATGATATGAATGATTCTTTATATCAAATATGCCTTGAAGAATTTTTCATATATAATACAGTGGCGGGAGCCTCGTGCATCCAACCCCCCCAGTACCCCGCAGTGGCGGGAGCCTCGTGCACTGGGTTTGCCCTTAATACAGTGCTGCAAAATTTTTACAAAATGACCGGGCATTGCGCAGGGCTAAAAGCTAGTGTTTGAATACTTCTCTAAAATGTTTACTTTCAGTCAATGACTTTAAATTTGCAAAGGATGAAACATTATTTCATGTTTCAGACAAGAAAGTAAATGTTAAATTAGCATAGCTCAAGACTAGCACGTGAGATTTAGGACCTCTTTCACCATACAATGCAGTTAGTGGGATTCAAAACTAAGACTTGTTCGGATGATTCTGTGGATCCGTATAATTTACTAGGAGTATGCCATTAATTCCAATGAAACTGTTGCTCTTGTTGCAAATATGAGCTATGTTCGGGCTTTGATTACATAATTGAAAAACACAAATACATCTAAGGGGAATCAAGTCGTTCACGGGCACTCTTGGACACACACTACACAATAATGATTTATTTTGCAACTAATAGATTATTTAATTTGCAAGTGTTTGCAACACTTACAAAATTTATAACAGTTTTGGACACTTGCAAATTTGTAATGGTTAAATAATTTATAAGTGAAAAAATCTAAAAGGGTTGCATACTAAAAAATTTCGTCAAAATTTCCACCACCAAACCTTCCCTCCAAGCGTACTCCTCTCATTCAGGTTTCGATTTTCCATTCAAGTAAACTTTATATTTCTCTATTTTTTTTTATTTCATTTGTTATGTCCGTGCAATTTTCCATTCAGGTGTCGTCGTGTGATTCCATATCTCGGTGGTGTATGTGATTCCCATCTTTTTGTTTCATTTGTTTTGTTGAGCAGGTAAAATCGTTGTTGAAAAACACAAATGTTAGTGCTGATAAAAGCGATTCCCCTCTGTTGTGTGTGCGATTCCCCTCTATTAAGTGAGTTTTCTCCATCAATGATGTAAATCAAAAGTTTTTCTTCATTTTAAACCTTGAACTGTGGATTCTTTTAGGCTTAAACATAAAGTGTATCCTAAAGTTAGGGTTTAATGTCAATAGCACGTTTGAACATAAAGTGGATCCGGAATTCAGGGTTTTATGTCAACACCATGATTCAGATTTAAACCTTTATGTAGGATTAATGCAATTATATAAGGGTTTTTAGTGTTAAACCATTCGCTCAATGATTTTTGCGTGTGATCTAACGACTTTGACATATTTACTTTCCATCTTTGTTTTAAAATTTAATATGAAGACATAGTAAATTTATCAACAATGTAAAATTACTGTCATATTAGAAAATTTTCTGTCATAATAGAATATTTTTGTCATATCATATAATAAAACATTCTCATCATATTAGAATGACTACATGTCATATGACATATTAGCTATAGGACATGTCATATGTCATATCAAAAATTTGCAAGTGTTTGCAACATTTACAAAATTTATAACCCCGACAACACTTGCTCTTGTAACATGCCACGATATTGATTTTGTTGTGTCCAGTGGGGGATCCGGGATTTTTGTTCAGGGGAGCCTAAATTTTAAGTGGTGTCGGGGTTCGGGGGTGGGAGCCCTCAAGGCGATTTTTTTTTAGTTAATTCAAGTTTAATTCGAGTTTTATACAAATTTTTGGATAGTTTAGCTAATTTTAACAGTTACTTTGAAATTCAAGTTTAATTTGAGTCGAATTTAATCACAAATATTGACAACAAAAGTATTCTGATTTAAACAATTTGGTTGTTTCATTAATTCTTTTTCGCTTGAAAAATCTTTCCATGACACCCTAAAATTACAATTTAAACAATCAGTATTCTGATTTAAACAATTATTATGCCTAAATATAATTAAGCACCACAAAAATCAAGCAAGGGATTTATATCTAAAGCAGGGCATAAATTTATATCTCAAGCAGGGCAAAAATCAAACAGGGGATAAAAAAATTAAGGCGGCAGCAGCAGCAAAAAATCATAAACCAAATACACCCAACAGGTTATATAACCTTCCAACAGGGGCCGGCAGCAGCTCTTACCTTAAAGGGGGCAACTCAAACCCCCACATATTTTGTCATCTCAAATCAAAACAGAAGTTCAAGAAAGCTCTTACCTTAAAGGGGGGCGGCAGCAGCAAATGGGAAGGATCAGAAGAGGACGGTGCCGGAAGAAGCAGGGGGAGTCCGGAGAGGGCAGGGGCGTGCGTCGGGGGCACAGCAGCAGGTCGAGTGTGTGAGAGGAAGGGAGAAAGTAACGTATTTCGCAGAAGAAGGAATAGGTTATATTTAGGTTTATAAGTTTTAGTCATTTAAATTCTGGCCCTTTATTTTATAAAAAAATTATAGAAAACAACTATAACTTATATTTTTTACACAAAAGACCCCTTTTTTCCTCAGTAATTTTTTTCAGAGAGTTCAGGGGGAGACTCCGCTCCCCCTCTTCCCCACATAGAACCGCCGCTGGTTGTGTCACTTGGTCAGAAAACATATGATAATCAATAGGAATTGGAAAGATGCATAGAGTGATTGGAGAAGTTTGTTGTAATAGTATTCTATTCAAAGCTTCATGTTATTGGAATAGAAATTATTGTTTCGAATTGGAAATGTGGAATTATTATGGAGAAAATTGATTTGAGTTATATGAATAGGTATGATGAGAAGAGAGAGACGTTAATTAGAGAGGAAAATGAGAGAACGGGTGAATCTAAAGGTGGAGTGGGCACATGGCGAAAGAAAAGAAAAGAAGTAATAAATATGGCTGAGGAGTTTGTATTTATATATAAGTATAGATTTGCAAATAACGTGCACAATGACATCTTATCGTGTATTCCTTCGATCTATTCATCCATAACTAGAACAAAGAGATAATGACGTAAAGTTGGAACCTAATTAATGTAGGCTTACAGTAACTAGAAATTTATTTATTTCTTCTGCAATATAAATAAAAAGTACTACTTCTTGGTAATTTCATCGGATCAAACAAATTGAATTTAGCACTTCAGTGAAATTACCATGGAGTAATTAATATCAGAATGTCTTCTACTAATCTGCAATTGTATCTTTTTTATAACTTTCTCCTTCATCTTATAAAGTTTGCAAGGGATTTTGTGTCTTTGTCATATATGTTCAAAACAAATATATAATTTACCTGCTTACTCTCTGGCCATAGTATAGCAGTTGAGATGTCTTCCTAGCAGATAACCCTAGGGAAGAGTAACAATATTGACATCCAAATCCTTATGGAGCTCTTCGTTACTGTTTCAGTTACCGAGGTGGGTTGGACAGTGACGGTTGTCAAGTAATGGTCATTGTAGGAGCACATTTTTTGTTACGATGCCTTGATCTGGAACGATTTGTGCTCTATGTTGTAAAGGTAAACAGTTTACCAACTTCTTCAAGTTGATGTTATGTGTGTTAGCTTTTGTATATTACCACTTAATATGTCGATGCAGTGAGATTGTTGTTGTGTTCTGTATATGAACAATACTTGGCATTTAAGCATGCACGTTTCAATTTTCTGTTCATTTATATATATTATAAATATTTATTTGTGGTGTCTGTTGAACTGGAATCATTCTATTGAGTATTGAATTTCAGGAGTTTGAGCCCTTGATACAAAAGCCTTATTCTATTGTTTACTTCCACTCTGCAGCATCTCTACAGGTGTAAGTTTCATTACCTTGTACGATTGTTTACTTCCAATATGCAACATCTCCCGAATCGCCTGTAGCGATTCCTGCTTCGATCGGTCAAATGTTATTTAAGAAGTTCATAAATCTTCATTTCGATTTATGCTTCTCTCATATATGACACCAAGGCCCCATTCGGGTTGGAGTCTCATATCTTTTACTTAGTCCTGTTTGATTTGAGATGATATTTCTGAACTAGGTGAAAAGTGAACGGGGTGAAGAAATTATTTTACCTATTTGGACGTTTATTTTTGTTCATATAATACTGCAAATAACTGTACAATATAGTTATTTGATTTTGGACAATATGTGAAAACACTTGTTACCTAAGTGACCTCCCGTTGGTTAAGGGTGAACTATTTTTACCTAGGTGAAAATTAAATTTTCTTCACTATATTTGTCCAAGATCACATAATTATAGTCTGTGTACTTATTTACGACTTATACTAACAAACTTTTATCTCTAAATATGTTCAAATTCTTTTCACTATTTTAATTTTCAACCAGTTGGAAAATATCTCCACCAAAACCCAACAAGTTATACGATACACAACTTATAGTCTCTGTATCAGCACAATCTTATTAGCATCTAAAACTACTGTTGCTGCGGGTTCTACTATGACTCATGTTACTATTACAATCTCTGGCATTTGGGTTTTAGTAGTATGCTATATTTTGGGATGAAAAAGATGTTCAAATTACTTGTAGGGTTCAGGGATTAACTGAAAAAAAAAGTCCTTTTTTTGTTGTCTCCCTCTGATGGTATGCAATTTTTATGTGAAATTTCATTCTGAACATGTTCTAGTTTTGCTCACTTGTCAAGATCTGTTTTGAGGAATAAAAAGACAACCTGATCTGGGGTGGATGAGGAGATTACAGCAAATATTTGGTCGGAAACATCAACGTAACCTTCAGGTAACGCTGATTTTTTATTGAATTAAGATTATGTGTCTACTGTGGTGAAATTTCAATCCCTCCATTTTCTATCCAGGCAATATACATCCTTCACCCAACCTTTGGACTGAAGGCTGCAATTTTTGCTTTGCAACATTTTGCAGATAGTCTGGTACACCTAACCTTCCTTCAACTAATGTTTAGAACATTATGTAATTCTTATTTCTCTCTTGAAAGCTTATTAAATTTGTGGAAATGATATATAGGTGTGGGAAAAAGTGGTATATGTCGATCAGTTGGTGCAGTTATTCAAATATGTTCCTCAGGAGCAACTAATCATTCCCGACTTTGTGTCTCAGTTGGGTTTTCTATATTTTCTATGATTCTATTTTGATTTTTTAACTTCATCATAATTAATAGATGACATCCGAAGTCACCCAGAGAAGTTCGATAAATGGCTCTTCCTAATAAAAAGGCACTAAGTTCCTATCAAATTCAGTGCAGGCACGATTTAGAAGTGAATGGAGGAAAGGGTCTTATTGTGGACCCCAGGACGAAATATGTATATAATCGACCAGAGGCATCACAGCCAGCAGTTCAAAAAAGTTGACTTGTTATACAAGTATCTATGTTCCTGGCCTCTCTTATGGAACCATTAATGCTTGACACTTAGCAGTAAGAAAGAAACGAAGGACAAGTTTGTTGATATCTGTGGTTAGCAAATAACAATAGTTGTGAAACTTATATCCAGTACTATGCTGTCTTGCATGTGACAGTCTAACAGTTGTTTTTCTCTTTGGAACTGTCTAATATAGATCTACAACATTTCTAAGTTCCTCTAACTGATGAACTGATGAACTTCTAGATGTTACTGAAATCACAGATTTAAAATAACAAGTATTTACCAAGTAGATGTATGTATGTCGTACCCTGGGCTACAAAGGGGCAGAATTTGAAGTTGTTGACGTACCGTTAGAGTCTAAAATGATGGTATACTGAAGTTGTCTTATTTTGCTATCTGGGATGAAAGAATTAAGTTTTGACTTAATGCGGTTATTGAGATATCAATAGTCTACTGTTTTAAAATTTCTAGATAGTCTGCCAATGTTTTCTTCCCAAGACATGTTCAGAAAAGCAACAAAATTTAGGGCGGAATTGAGGGTGGAGTTGTTATCTACAAGTGAATTTCTTTCAAATGTGTATCTTTTAGTCATTGATATTCAGCATTAAGAGCTTAGTCATTTTTGTTTCTATCGACTTCAAATTTTGAATGGCACATGCAGAGTTAGTTTCAAGGGTATTAGTCAAACCTACATTATCAACAGTGGCGTCATGCTAAACTCCTAGACTCCTTCCGATTTTGCTATCTCGGTTTCAAGCTACTTTTAACATTTCACAATATTACATTATTAAGATATCCAAATTTAATTATTTATCATGACTTGATTGGGTCGATTATTGTTGGGACATCTGATAATTTGAGCGGAAACAGACGTTACGGCCGCATCTAATTCGGAAGAGTCGTATAGCAGCAGTAGCAACTGGAGGCAAAAGAGCAACAAAGTACAAAGTTTCACTCCATCAACGCCTCCCCCAACTGTTGCACCGTTTATTAGCTTTTTTCATTCAATGAAATGTGAATTCTTTAATGATCAATATTCCATTAGATTTTTTTCATTTATTGGTGAACTCATTGGTAATTTTGATGATAGAATAGATTTGAACTTAGCTAAAGAAATCATAAAGCTGAACATTTATGTATTTGTGCAGATATTATTGATGAACTTAACATTGTCCTAGTTGAATTTCACGATTATCGTTGCATATATGTCTCAAATGAATTGCTTCTCTACCTTTGAAACAATACCTACTTTTATATATATATAATAGTGTGGATGTGTTTTGTGTGTTATATATTTCTTTTATAGTGTGGTGCATTGTATGTGGTGGATAATTTTTTTTTTAAATATTTTTATTAATGTAATGGTTTATAACACTTACAAAAGGAATATTTTTTTTCTTACATATTATTATTTGCAAGTGTTTTGAACCGTCACAAAAAAGAAAATATTTTTTCATTTGCAAGTGTTTATAACCGTTGCAAATCAAAAATGCTTGCTGAATTTTGCAAGTGTTTAAAACACTTGCAAAGGTTTGGACATGTGTTCCCAATAAACACTTACAAATAACATTTGCAACGGTTTTGAACACTTGCAAATTTTTTGCAACGCGCTGATTTGCAAGTGTTTTAAACACTTGCAAACAAGTGTTTAAAACACTTGCAAATTGGTTATTTTGGTGTAGTGACATGTCCAACACTTCTTTCATGTATCCTTTGATTTATAATAACAATAAACATTGGCATAGCCTAAAACAGACAATAATATGACAATTAAAACCCATATTGTGGATAGTGGGCATACCTCCATAGCTTTATGCTTGTTACGTTTATGGCGATGATGAATCTTCCGTTTATCTTTATCCTTGTTCTAAAAAGGCAAAAAAGCAGTACACAAATAAGTGATGTTATAACATTACTCATTAATGGAATGAATGATGTTAGCAATAATCAAGCAGATTCAACAAGTGATGTCATAAACAACCACCTTTTTGCGTTTGTCATGTTTGTGTCTACTTGAATGAGTAGATGCTTCATGTTCATTGTCAGAAGAACCGTCACTCCTACAGCTCACAAAGAGAGGGGGGGGGGGGGGAGAATTTAGAAAGCCAAAAATATGCTTGGGCTATATGACATGTGCAATACAGAGGTGTGCTGATAAAAATCTAGGATCATCATTTGTGCTAATAAAAATTAAGGACATGGCAAGGACGCATGCCCTAATTAAAACGAAAGAGAAAAAAAGGCAGCCATAAGTACAAGGATTTTTTCTTTTCCTGAATCCACAAGGAAATATAGTTTTCATGTACAACCACGTAACCCCTTTGACCTTCTAAATTACAAGTTAGTTTATCCTAAATTTCCACATATACTTGGAGAATGATAAGCGTTAGCATTTAAAATAATCACAGCCCATTGCTTAACCTTGCAAGCTCCATAAGAAAGCATGACCACGATTTTGAAACCTCACTGCACTACCTTACCCACTCTAGCCTAAGGATTTCTCTCTATACATTTTCCATATGTACATATACACACATGTACGAAGTAATCACAACTATCAACAAGTTTCACTGTTGTGTCTATCTTGATTGCCCCAATCTTAAAATGATATAGGACTTTGGCCATAGTTGTCAGATCGGGATAAATTCATAGTTGTCAGATCGGGATATGTTTATGTATCAGAAACCCAATGCATCGCGTAATACATAAAAATTGTAAATATTAAATAAATTCATAGATAACCTTTTACAATCAATTATATAACATACTTTAGTTTAAGACCAATTTTATAACAATGATGACATGATTACATTGTCTGATGTTAAGAAGTTTGTCTTCCGTGATAATGTCGCAATATTATAGAGACAAGAAGTGTAGGAATAAATGAAACAAATTGGACTTTTCAATTTATGGCTCAAAATCTCGATCGCGGTCTACGACTTGAATGTCAATTTTCCAAGTTGGTTGTTGTATCGGGCAATATGCAATGACACAATATATAAAGACTCCAATAACTTCAGGGAAATTATTTTAAAATAATAAGATTAACAATGAGGCATCATTTAAGTTAAAAGTCATCATTTAATAAGCATAGCATTATCAAAGTGAGTATACTAACGTGCGTCGGACTAGTTAGCTTCTATATTCCATAAGAACGTAAAATTAAATTAGCAAAATAATATAATGACTCATTAAAATTTATATAAACAATCCAACGAAAGTAGGTTAATGAGATTTGCAAAAGTGATGGGTTTTTTTTTGGGTGGTGGTGGAGGTGGTGTGGTGTGTGTGTGTGTGTGTGGGGGGGGGGGGGGGGGGGTCGTCACATAAGGGGAAGGAAGCAGTGGATTGCACAAGCGAAAGAATTGAGAAAAGAGTTTGGATTATTTTAGCATTTTGTTATTTTTTGGCCCAAAAGAGTTGGGAATTAGTTTTTTTGGCTGAAGAATTGGCCTAAAAAATTTTGTTCCAACTCTATATTGCTATGTATATCGTGTATCGAAAGATGCGCATATTGTATCGGGATATGGACAAGGGCAAACCTATCCCATCCCGAATGGGGGCGCCCGCACCCACGGGTTTTCGAAAAAATTTCTGTGAGTATTTGTAAAAAAAAATTAGATCTATTTATAAGTTTGTAAAGATATGGGGGCAATTATATAATTAACCAAAAAAAATTTAGCCTAAAAAAAAGGATCCTCTCTTTAGTCTTTAACAGGCCGGCCTCTTTTTTGTTTTCTCTTTTCTCCCTCACTTGAACGCTTGCTCCCGCCCTGTTCTTCTCTCCCTCCTCACACGATCACCTCCCGCCCCTGTTCTTCTCCCTTCTCACGCAGCCCCCTCCCTGTTGAGTGCTGACGAAGCAGAGCAGTGAAGGATGAAGCACCCCCCTTCCTTTTTCATCCACCACTGGTCCACGAACAAAAGAGCAGCACCCTTTCGTTTGAGTACATTTCTTTTCAATAGATCTCACTAGTTGATTAATTTTTAGTTGTTAGTAGGCTAAAAAAATTTTAATTTTTAGGAGTATGTTAGTATATGCTGAAATTGTTGTTGTTGTTAGTATGTTGAAATTTGTCCCCAAAATTAGTTGTTACTATGCTGAAATTTTAATTAACTATTGTTGTTAAAAAATAATTTGTTGCTGAAATTTTGATTTGTCCCAAAATTATGTTGAAGATTTAGACAATTAGGGTTAAAAAATTGGCAAAAAAATTAAAAAAAACACCAGCTGAATAGCAGTTGGGTGAGATGCTTAATTCTGCATTACATTTACCTTTATATGTATGTATGAATAATCTAAAATTATCACCAACAACTAATTTTAAAAAAAACAAATCATGAAAGAGAAAATTATACCCTAAATCCGACGAGCGATGTACAGACTAGACACATGATTAGATTAGATTAGATTAGATTAGATTAGATAATAGATACCCTCAAATCAAAGATCAAGTGATGTAGAGATAATATATGGAATTGATGATGAAATAAATAGATTAGAGAAGAGAGACCTGTTATCATCAGAGGAGTAGGTACGACGACGTTTCTTATGCGAGCGGCTTTTCTTGTGGATCTTCAGAGATGCCTTCTCTCGACTGCGACGACGGTGACGACGAGACTCGGAGGATGAAGAAGAAGACGTAGACACCGATGACGACGATGTGGCAGCCATTTCAGACAAGTAACGACCTTCAATGCTTGCCGGCCCTATATATTTCGCTCTCTCAAATACTTTATACTCCACTACCACGTACGTATTTGATACGCATACGTTACAAAATTATTAAGGTTTTCGCGTATAAGTCTTATTAGTCATTATTTTACTCATTTTAGTCTCATCATATTTTCCTCCTACATATAGGTCATATTCCTAATTTTTTAGAAATTTTTTCATAATTATAATTTTTTCTTAATTATATCTTTTTTTAGAAAAAAAATCATAATTATACCTTTTTTTCATAACTTTTTTCCTTTTACACATATATATATATAGAGAGAGAGAGAGAGAGAGATTATTTGATCCATTTATTTAACTAGTAAATTTTATTGTATGTGTAATATTGACACAAAAAATATCACTGTTTATGAAAATATCATAGATATAAAACTATTTTATTTTTCAGTGCATACAATAAAGTTACTATATGTGTAATTTTTTTTCTTTGAAATTTATAGGCTTCATGGATCTTGTTTGATAGATCTCGGGGAGGAGATTTAAAAAAAAATTGCGAAAACGGATTTGTCAATCAAAAGTGACGATCATTTGAAAATTAAAAAAAAGTTCAACTACTTATCTAACTTCTCCAATGAAGTTACGGATAGTTAGTTTTAAAAGGTATAATTGTGAAAAAAAGTTCCAAAAAATTAGGAGTATGACCTATATGTAGGGAGAAAATATGGTGGGACTAGAATGAGTAAAAAAATATTTAATAGGACCTATATATAATAACCTCAAATTATTATCTTTAAAAGAAGATCTTAATGTCAATTACTAAGAATTTTATAAATGATTATTTATAAGCCACAATTTTTAAATAAATAAAATCATTAGTTTCTAAATAAAATAAATTGTGAAATAACAATTTAAAGCTGAGAATGATCAAATAATGAGTTTCATAAGTACATACTTACAAAAATTGAAAGCTTTTTAGAACCAATGATGACTTGAGTTTTGGAATGGAATTTTAAGATCCAATTACATAATACTTTTTATAATTTAAAGTACACCTAAATAAATTCATATAATGAAGATAAAAAAAAAAACATTAAACTTAGACATTAAAAATAACATTTATAATAAAATCAAAATTAAATTGGTCAAAATATGCTCTTAGCGATGTCCCCATTCATGTTAGTTGAAATTTAGAATTACAATTAAAATAAAAGGAAGAAAAAAAATGTCATCTAAATTTCTCTATTAAAATAAAGCATAAAACCATGAAGAAGTTGAGAAACAACTTCTTATGTTGTATGGGGGTACCTCGTCAATTTTCGTAGGCCCAAAGAAGTAGTCGGACTAAGCCCTATTGAAAATAGGGTGAGCCCAGCCCAAACTCCAAAGCCTCATAAGCAATTAGTTAGCAACAACCCATCATGTTCCTAAAATCTCTCGCAAGATATTCTAGGGATAGTGGGCTAGCGTGGGAGTGCCCAATACTCCCACTCTCCGAAGTTTAACTGTGTATATTGTATCCCTGGCCCGGGGCAAAGGGTATGTAGTCAGAAACACTCCCCTGGAGAAAAGAGAAATACAAACAGAGCACCACTGTGGACGTAGGTAATTTATCGAACCACGTATATCTTGTGTTGTGTGTGATCGTGACTATTCTTATTTCAGTTCTTTATTTTCCTGGTGATTGCATTTACTTATAATTTGTGTTGAGATTTATTGTCACCACAATTGGCGTCGTCTGTGGGAAGGGATTGTTCTTCCTTTAAGAAAGTCTTCACCAACAAGAACCTAAAATGTCTGGTCACAGCAGTAATGCCCTTCAAGCAGAGGATATTCAAGAGAAACCTATCCCTCATATGGTTAGATCTGAAGTTCTACGCTCAAACCCAACGCCTCGTCGAGAACGACAAGCCTTTAAAGAAAGTCAGGGACCAGTTAGATCCACGCAAGTTTCCAGGCTGATCAATGCCTATAAGGTCAGGCTCCAATAACAAAAGGAAGCCACTTGCAAGCAGGAAGCCGAGAATGCTCGCCTCAAAAGGAGACTGGAGAAAATGGAGAGAGAACTCCATCTCAATACAAGGCAACGTCATTATCGAACTCCTAGCCCTTAGGCGAGCAGATCTCGCTACCGAGGAAGGAGCCCAAGACGTGGATCTCAAAGAATTGAGGGACACAGGTCAGATAACGACTACTCCGAGCAACAATAATCACATCGCCGTTACAGGAGCCCAGGCTGAGGAAACGACGATATACAAATTTTAGTCCGAAGAGAGATGGACCAACACCCAGCACATCAGGGTGCCAGATCGACAAGAGAGCTAGCCAGGCGAGCTCTCAAGACCCAGATGAAATTCCCTTTATCAAGGGAAATAGAGGAAGAGGAATCCCCCAAGAAGTTCGCAATGCCCAGGTTCAAGATCAACGATGGAAAAACTGATCCCATCGACCATGTCAGACAGTACAGACAGGCCATGACCCTTTGGAACCACAAGGACGCACTGATGTGCCAAATTTTCCCATCGAGTTTGCACGACGTGGCTCAAAATGGTTCAAAAAATTCTCCCACAAATCCATTAGGAACTTCGAGTCCCTGGCAAAGCTCTTCACAACTTGCTTCATTACCAGCAGCTCCCATCCGAAGAGAATGGATGATTTGTTGATAATGAAGAAAAAGCCCTAAGAGAGACTCAAAGACTACGTGAAGAGGTAGTGGGAGTTGTTCAATGAGGTCGAGGATTGCTTGGAGCAGGTCGACGTGGCATCCTTTAAGATTGGCTTACCTAGCTCCTGCCTCTTACACCAATCCCTCACTAAGAAAGAGGCACAACCGTCGACGACTTGATGACTCGTATTGAAAAATATGCCAAAGTCGAAGTCGTGACCCAGATCACCGGTAAAGGGAGCGACAAGAATGAAGGTCAAACTAAAGGGAGTAAGAATGGTCCAAAGAATGGGAGCAAGAGCGATAACATTGAGATGGGTGGAGACCCTTCAAAGAGGAATAACGCATTGAGATGTGCTTTCCACAAAGAGGGCGGGCACAAAACCGAGCACTGCAAAGCCCTCAAATCTCACCTTGAAGAGTTAGCTCAAGCTGGACACTTGACTAAATTTATGGAAAAAAAGGCAGAGAAGGTAGCTGCCAATGGAGATCAAAGGCCCGATAACATGCTCGAGGAAGACGTCGGCCATGAGTTCGCAATAATTCATGGAGCGTCCGACCTCAAACAGATTCAAGGAAATGTGACTCGAATGGAAGTAAAAAATTTTATAGCAGTAATGCAAGCTTTTTAAATCAATCCATCCAAAATGCAAGCTGGGAAGCATCGGCGAGCAAAGGATGTCGACTACAACAAGCACATTGTGTTCACAGATGAGGACCTAGTGGGAGTTAGAACCCCACATCATAATACATTGATCATTACACTCAGGATAGCTAACTATGACGTTGATAGGTTGCTCATCGACCAAAGTAGCTCATCTAAAGTAATGTACCTCGACCTGTTCAGGAAGTTGAAGTTAAGTGTCGCCGACCTAAAGGAAGCCACCGTTCCTCTAGTTGGCTTCGTTGAGAAAATAACCACCCCCTTGGAAAAGATCATCTTGCCAGTAAGGGCAGGAAACATCTAAAAAATGATCGAGTTTCTCGTGGACGATATTGATTCACCCTACCAAGCAATCCTCGACAGAGGATGGCTACACACAATGAAGTTCGTTCCATCTACCTACCATTAGAAGCTAAAATGTGTGACCGAACGAGGAGTGGTGGAAATTCATAGAGATCAGGCGATGACGAGGAAGTGCTTTATACTAGCCATCCGTCCCAAACCAGAGAAGAAGGTTAAAGAAGTTAGGAGCAAGGACGAGGAACAGGAGAGACTAATGCCCTCCAAATAGTAACTAAGATATGGGAGACTATGAGTGGAGGAGACCAGGCTCCTCCCCTCTGAGTATTCATTGAGGACCTGGAGGAAGTCATATCTAGTAGCAGCTCGAACGAAAGAAAGTTCTTGATCGGAACCTCACTCACCGACTGCGAAAATAAGGAGTTGGTTACCTTACTTCGGAGTAACTTAGATGTATTTGCATGGGAGCCTTACGAGCAGCCCGGGATTGATCCTAACATCACTTGCCAATGACTACACATCGACCCAGCTTTTAAAATAATAACACAGAAAGCTCGACGAATTGCTACGGAGAAAGCTAAGGGAGTGGAGAAAGAAGTCCAGTTCCCTAAGTGGCTATCCAACCCAATGGTTATCCCCAAGAGCAACGAAAAGTGGAGAGTCTGCATCGATTTCACTGACCTCAATAAGGCATGCCCCAAAGACAGCTTCCCCCTCCTAAAGATCGATCAACTGGTGGATGCCGCAACAGCACACGAAAGGATGAGCTTCCTGGACGCATATTCCGGGTATCACCAGATCCCTCTGCACGAGCTGGATCAATACAAAATAGCATTTATAACCACAATTGGGTTATATTGCTATAAGATTATGCCCTTTGGGCTAAAAAATATAGGGGCAACTTACCAGCGGTTAGTCACAAAAATGTTCAAAGACCAAATGGGAAGCACTATGGAGGTCTACATCGATGACATACTCGTCAAGAGCGAGCTCAAAGATGACCACCTCTCTGACCTATCAAGGACCTTTGAAATCCTCAGGTAGTACCGAATAAAGCTCAATGCGAGCAAGTGTTCCTTCGGTGTCCAGTTAGGAAAATTCCTTAGGCACTTGGTCAGCAAGAGAGGTACTGAAGCCAACCCTGACCAAATTGATGCTATCAATCGGGTCCAGCCCCCCCGAACCATAAGAGACGTACAGAAGCTCACGGGAATGCTCGCTACCCTAAATTAGTTCATCTCAAAGTCTTTCAAAAGGTGTCAACCGTTCTTCCAGTTATTAAATAAAAGCAAGGATGTGGAGTGGAACGAGGATTGCTCGAGGGCATTAGAAGGGATCAAAGCTTACCTCAGCAAATCACTTTTGCTCGTAATCCCTCAAGAAAATGATTCCTTATACATTTACCTTGCAGCATCCAGCCATGATGTAAGTTCTGCACTGGTATGCAAAAAAAAGGGGATCTAGTACCCAGTCTATTACGTGAGCAAGACCCTTTTAGACGTCGAACAACGATGCCCTACCACTAGAAAAGCTCTCATTCGCGCTAGTGGTAGCCTCGAGGAAATTAAAACACTATTTTGAATCCCACTCCATCATTTTACTTACATCCTGCCCTCTTAAAATAGTCCTGAGGAAAGCAAACCTTTGAGGTAGACTGTCCAAGTGGTCGATCGAGCTCGGGCGCTTTGACATTCAGTTCCAACCAAGGACTGCCACCAAAGGGCTGGTCCTCGCTGATTTCATCATCGAGTTTATAGGAGAACGGCCTTGCGACTAGCCCCAAATTAGTCATCAAAATAAAGTTCCCCCAGCATCTGGAGTTTAGAAACTATTCGTTGATAGAGCCTCCAATTCCAGAGGAGCAGGAGTGGGCATCGTGCTGGTTACCCCCGAAGATGAAATACTCAAGTTAGGAATCAGGCTTGGATTTGAAGCCTCCAATAACGAAGCAGAGTATGAGGCACTAATCGTGAGCCTACAAAAGGCGCGAACGCTCGGAGCAAAGCGACTCCAAGTGTTCGATGACTCACAGTTAGTCTCTAATCAGATAAGTGGTGATTTCAACGCAAGAGATGAGAGGATGGCAGCCTATCTCTCTACTGTGAAATGATTGATGGCCAACTTTGAACACATCAGCATCCAGCAGTTTCCCAAATGACTAAACAGCCATGCTGATGCCCTAGTTGCCTTAAGCTCAGCGATCAACTTCAACTTGAAGAGGATAATTCAGATTGATTTCCTTACCCAACCAAGTATCAACCAGATCAATGAACTACCGACCGTAGAGCATGTTCTCTAGATTGAGACAGCCCCCAATTGGATGGATCCCATAAGGGATTATTTAAAGGATGGTGTACTACCAACAGATAAGAAGACCGCTCATCAGATAAGAGTCAAAGCTGCTCGCTTTCACTTAACTCCTAAGGGCAAGCTGTACAAGAGATCTTTCACTGGCCCTTACCTCTAGTGCGTTCATCCAAAGGACGTCGAGCGAGTCCTGCATGATCTCTATGAGGGAATCTATGGGAGTCACATTAGGGGTAGGTCGCTAGCTTTTCGAGTAATGAAAGAAGGGTACTGGTGGATTAGATGCAGAAAGATGCTGGAATCTATGCTCGAAAGTGCGAAAAGTGCCAACTTCACGCACCCATGGTTCACCAACCAGCCAATGACCTAAAGTCACTTACTAGCCTATGGCCCTTCACCCAATGGGGTATGGACATCGTGGGCCCTCTACCAACTGTAGCAGGTAATCATAACTATTTATTGATTGCAACAAACTACTTCACCAAGTAGATAGAGGCAAAGCCACTGGCGAATATTAAAGACACAGACATGATAAGATTCATATGGAAAAACATCTTCACTCGCTTTGGGATCCCCAGGACTATCATCACTGACAACAGAACCCAGTTCGAGATTGGCCTCTTCCAAGGTTTCTACAGCGACGATGGGATCAGACACTACTTCAGCTCTGTGGCATACCCTCAGAGCAACGAACATGTGGAGGCTTCTAACAAAATAGTGATTGATGGGATAAAAAATAGTTTAGAGTGAGCCAAGGGAGCATGGGTAAACGAACTGCCCAATATCCTATAGGCTTACCACACCACCCTAAGGCGAGCAACTGGAGAGACATCATTCGCACTCACATATAGGATGGAGTCAATTATCCCTTTGGAAGCAAGCCTCCCCACCATGAGGTCCGCTCTGGTCGACCAAGGCCAAAACGATGTAGCATTGTTTGCTGAACTTGACTTAGCCGACGAACGAAGGGAATTGGCTCTAGTAAAACTGGCAGCCTACCAACAATAGCTAGCAAAGCACTATAACAAAAAAGTCAATCCAAGAATATTCCAGGTTAGGGACTACGTCCTTAGGAAAGTTCTAGGCAGCGCTGTGAAACCATCGGATGGCAAGCTAGGACCAAACTGGGAGGGACCTTTCAAGGTGATAAAAGATGACCTGCAAGGAGCCTACCACTTGGAAAAGCTAGAGGGAAGGGAGATACCAAGAGCTTGGAATGCAACTAATTTGAAGAAATTCTACTTATAGTTTTCTTTTTTCTTTTTGAACTCATTGTTGAATTCTCAATTCTTCTTTTAATAATAAGATTATTTGGCAGTAGCATTTTATAAAGTGTTGGTTTTTCTCAATTGCATTATAATATATGCACCCTTTCCAAGTTATAGGCTCCCCTCTTAACACTGAAAACTAAGATCACGAGAAACTTATTAAAGTAGGGTCAGTGTGTAATGACCCTCCTCAGGCATTTTTCAATAAACATGAATGACCTCCTAGCATGCCCCTAGCAATATATAAAGCCCTACAGAGGACCCTTAGGTAATATGGCCAACCCAGGTTGGTCGCCAACATTGTTTGGTTCAAAAATCCTGCTCGAATAGAATATCCGATACCGGGTGTATCCTCGCCATTGCCTCACTTAGTCCTAAGGAAGTGTGATACCACAAACTAAAAGGTAAAGGAAGACAGAATGGTATACTAAAAGCATACTGGACTGGGGGGATCACTCAACAACTAACTCTGCCTAAGTCATATCTAGTCGGCTGGAAGAGCCCAAGATAATTGAAAAAGAGATCAATGAAGTAAAAAATAACACAACACATGTTTGGTCGGCAAATTTCCCAAAATATAACTATTTTATTACATCATTACATGTACAAAGAGTTACATATGCTAAGTAATTCAAACCCTAATGAGGACTAGGTCGCTGAGTGAGGTAGTCAGCTACTCACGCTCTTCATCCATCATCTGGGTGAGGAGCGAATTCCTCCTTGACTTCATCTGAATTTAGTTCCAGGAGTTGTCTTGGGATCGCATCTATAGGGACCCATCGATCATCCCTTCTGAGTTGGTTCGGCATCAAAGTTAAGGGAGAGATCTCATGCCTATACCAGAAAACAGAGTTCTTGGGGACTTATAACTCCATGAGGTCACGCAACCACCTTTTTATGAAAGTTAACTCATCAACCTCCTTCAACTTCGTTGGAGCATCAGTCCAACCCTGGTTATATCCATCAGCCCACACCTGCCGAGGACCTTTCTTGAACAAGTGCCTCAGTAGGGTGACATCTCTTTGAATACCAACAGCTATCACATACACCCTGCGAACATCCCCCCGTAGTTCAGCAATCTCCCTAGCTGAACCACTATCATCAGTCCCATCTCACCGCCCAATCGATGAAGAGGAACCACATAAAACTTGAGGGGTAATGCTCGGCTCATTCTCCTTAAGGCATGGGACTTCCCTCCTTAAAGCATCATTCTACTGTTAAAGAATCTCTCCAACTTGATTGATCTCAGAAGCATCCAGAAGCTTAGCCTCTAGATCATCCATTTCTTCTTAAATAGAAGCGCCGACCTCCTCCATCTCCTCAAGCCTATCTTTTAGATTGGCAACAAACTCTGACTGGTTTTTATAGTTTTGATTCCTCGATCTAAGAGACCTGTAGATTTTTACAAAGGCACGACGAACTCGATTGCTCACGTGGGCAGCAAGAATTTGGCCAAAGCGAGAGGTAGCAGGAATATATTCCTCAAGATCGATAAGCTACAAATCATACAAGCATAAAGAATAAATAAATTAGTATATGAAAAAGAACATAACTTCATTTCATTAAAACAAAAAAGTTCAAGTACATCGACGAGAAAAAAAAGAGAATAACAGAAATACAAGAAGTACAAAAGCCACCTAAGAAGACTAGCTGGCAACCTCAGTCTGTTTTGAGGATGATGGTTGATTCCCCTTATCTATAGCAGCCTCATGTGTACCTCCCTCAAATGGAACAGTCACCATTCCCTGATCAAGGGGAGCATCAACAATAGTGGTTGGAACACCTGGAGAATCTTCACTGGTAGCAGGAGGAGGCACGCCCTCTACAATAGGTTTTGGGCCAGGGTCGTGCTCATCAAAGAGAGGAGAATCAACATCCACCTCAGCAGTGGTCAAAGCCCTGTCCCAACCTTTATTGAAGTTAAAACGACTGATGTAGACAATTTGAGCCTCGGCATCCTCATATGCCGCGAGCCACCCAGCATTGTAAGAGCTCTCCTTGATGGTGGCAGCCTCAGATTCTAGCTTTTTTATCTTCTCATCAAGATCTTTATTCTCCTCAACCACCGCCAGCTTGCTCGTATAGACCAAGTCATAAGACTGCCTCAGCTTCTCCAGCTCCTTAGGTGTTGCCTCTTTTGCTTTGTTAGCTTCTGGCAAGGCAAGGTCGGAAGACTTCTGAGCAGCACTGGAAGCTTTTAGGCTCGCTTCCAGCTCAGCATTTTTCCTTGTCAGCTCATCACGGCTGCGATAGAGGACGGTAAAATTAGAGACAAACTGCAAAGAGAAAGAAAATATTAGCGAAGAAGGTATTGAAAACTAAACTGCAAGAGTAAAGACGTAAAAATAGACTTACGAAGACTAGCCCCTCACTCGCCTTTAGGGCTAACTGGTCGGTCCCTATACTTGACGACCTCTGGCGATCTGCTGGCAAGACTTCTCTCTCAAGCACCGCCAGAGCCAGCTGAGGGGCAAGAGCGATAGAAGCCCCCTCAATTAGAGCAGATACTGGCACGAAGGACTGCCTCATTTTTGTCTCCACTTCTTCCCTCCTCCTTTTTTCTTCTCTCTCCTTTTTCTCGCTCTCAACCATCTTCCTCTCTTCTTCCTTATTTCTTTCTCTCTCTCTCACTAACGCCTCATATTTTTTCTTCCTCTCCCTTTTATGAGCCACAGTTTGGGAGTCAGTGGCAGTATCCCCACTTCCAGACTTCTGCTTCTTCAATCTGCGAGCGAGAGCAACATTGTCCTCATCATCATCCTGGATTAAATTCTTCCTAGGAGGAGACATAATCTCTTCACTGGAGCTATCCGAATCCTTCGAACTCTTTGAACCCTCCTTTGAACTAGAATATACCTCACCACTTGAACTCTCCTCACTAGAATCACCCTCAACTCCACCTCTGTCAGCCCCCGCACTGTCTTCACCAGAGCTACTCTCCTACTCGTCTAATTGAATTGGCTCAACTGCGACCTCTTTTATGATATCGAGGTGAGGAATGCTATCAGTAGGTCGGGCGATGAAGGTGGTCCCGATGTTCTTATATTCTAAAAGGAACGCAGCTGATCATGAATGTTCGCCTTTAACCAAAGATTCCCTTATCTTCCAATCTTTCATCAGCTCAGCAGCTCGGATTTTACGGAGAGCAGGTTACGAGTTCTTCATCTTCGTTGAAAAAAAAGGGAAACATAAGAGAAAGAATACACTAACAAGAAATTAACAAGCAGAGTAAGAAAAATATCTACCTAGGTACTCCTTTCCATGGAAGGGAATCGTAGGTCCCCTGTACCTAATCCCCTTAGTCTGGGGAGGGAACTACCAGTTCCTGGCAATAAAACCTTCATGCCAATTGTCCTTATGGGAATCAGGTAGATTGACTGATTGGAAAACAAAAATGCTTGCTATTAAAGCAACAACAAAAAGACGAAGGACTATTTCCTTTCTTATTATAGAAATAGAAAATAAAAGTGTAATTTCTTATTATTATTTCTTCCTTTTTATTTACTTGACGACCTCACTGGAATAAAAAAAAGGAAACTATGGATTCTTACACAATCCATTTTTATGTTAGAATTTAAGTGGTTTTGACGAACCATATCTATCAAAACTCCTCCAGCAAAAGAAAATATAGAACTTGTTATTTATTATTTAAACGAGCTCTCTTTTCCGAATCTCATTACCAGCACCCTGTCAGGACTCCTATCTTTTAGATAGAGGAGATTAGAGCTTGTTCGAGAAAAGGTATAGTAGTAACAAAATTCAACAAGACCTAAATTGGTGCCGTAGAAATGATTGATCCTATGTACGCCAATAATAATTTTCCAAACGTTTGGAGAACATTGGGCAAGAACTATGTAAAAATAACTAAAGAAATGCAAAAATAAGCGAGTAGGGGGAAATGTTAAACCCCCCTGAGACAAGAGGATAACATGAATCCAATGCCCATCCTCAATGTCTCAAATATTATGAGGAATAGGGGCACATTTAATGTCCACCCAGCTAGGGATGTTGTAAAACTCCTTAAACTCAGCTATTGATCTATTACCTATTCTTGCCATGAAAAAACCCTAGCAGTAATAGAAAAGAAATTTCAACAGAAAAGAAAGGAGAAAAAGTTTGGAAGACTTATGAAATGAAAATCAACTTAAGACAATGCGACACCACAAGCAAGGAAGATGGAAAGATAAGGCAAAGCTCAAAGATGAAGGGAGAGACTGGAAAGTGAAAAGACGTAGTAGGAAACAAGAGATATCTCGAAAGTGCAAAATTTGTGAAACGACGTCAGAAATAGCTCCTTCAAACAGTTTTAAACCCTCTCAATGATGACGCACAGAGAACGAAGTAGATCTGCCACCTAAAACCCTTAGGAAGAGACGTTTCACTCCCCAAAACATCACTCAATTTACCAAAATGCCATCAGAGCTATTATTTAAAATTATTGAGCACAAATTATGACCCAAAAATTTTAGGGGCAATTGTGGGTACCTCATCAATTTTCGTAGGCCTAAAGAAGTAGTTGAACTAAGACCTATTGAAAATAGGGATATCCCGGCCCAAACTCCAAAGCCTCACAAATAATTAGTTGGCAACAACCCATCATGTTCCAAAAATCTCTCACGAGATATTCTAGGGATAGTGGGCTAGCGTGGGAGTGCCCAATACTCCCACTCTCCAAAGTTTAACTGTATATATTGTATCCCTGTCCTGGGGCAAAGGATATCTAGTCAGAAACACTCCCCTGAAGAAAAGATAAATACAAACAAAGAGCATCATCGTAGACGTAGGCAATTTGCCGAACCGCGTATATCTTGTGTTATGTGTGATAGTGACTATTCTTATTTCAGTTCTTTATTTTCCTAGTGATTGCATTTACTTATAATTTGTGTTGAGATTTATTGTCACCAAATTGTCTATTACCAAAAACATTAAACAATCAGATAATGTCTATATCCATTTATAAATTGCCTATAACATAAGCTAAAAGAATTCAAGTTATAAAGTAAATATTATATCCTTATTCACTTACTGGATTTATAACATCAATCAATTCTCATGATTACGATTCTACAAAGTTGCCTCCAACTTAATTCAAAAGTGTCTGGTACAATAGAATTAAAACATTTTTAGTCCACTCAGAATAATAAACAAAAACAACAATCAGTTAGTATCTTTCTTTATAACGTCACAAACAACAGCCTAATAAAATTTTACAGCTTTCTTAAGCCTCTTTAGGAACAAAGTAGAGCTTACCCATAACATGAAAAACGTCAACAAAAACTATGAACAACATTGGGTGAAATCTTTAGTCCCGGGGCATCGTCCGTGTAGAACTGAAGCATTGCTGCCACCACTAACTGCATCGGCAGCACCACCACCAACACTTGTAGTCCTCCTCCTTCGTAGGTTGGCAGCTGCTGTTGTTGCACTTCCTGGGGGTCTGCTCCATTCATTACTATTTATTAGTGTGGATATCCAAGGGGATAGATTGGTCGAAAGGCTTTGGAGATCCTAAAGATATATATATATATATATATATATACAGAGAGAGAGAGAGAGAGAGAGAGAGAGAGAGAGAGAGTTACTATAAGTACATTTTCTGTAACATCCCTAAAGAGTTATGCTTGAAAAACTAAACCGGCTCAAACCTATTGAAATCAACCACAACATAATTCTACAACCCATTCATTTTTGGAAAAAAATACATCTGGAAACCAAACAACACAAATCACAAATCAAATGTAAATTCCAAAGCAATAAGAATGTTAACTTTAAAATGGTATTTATTGTCATTAAAACCTCTAATACTATCTTATTAGAGGTATAATAAGGATATTTTAATTTCCCATTTCTTTTTATACCCCCCACAAATTTAGCATCATATAATACACCGTAGAACAGAAGCAAACAAATCGATAAATCGAATCAAATTGGGTGCATTAGGTTAGATTGGTTTTTTTCTCCCCACGGTTCAGTCTAGTTTCAAAGGTTACAAAAGTGTTTTTTTCAGTTCGGTTCTCAGTTTTCACCCCCAACACAAACATAATTGGTAGTAACGTGCTTAGCCTATTAATGAGTAAAACCTATGTAAGTATTGTAAAAAGTAATAGTTGGTTCATAGAAAGAGGCTTAAACTAGTTAGGCATTGTGTAGTATAGGGATACTACAAGGTTAGAGTTAGTTTTGGTATTTATTTATCGGTGATGATATCACTCTTGACAATTTAGGTCCGGTGATAGTTTAACATATTATTTAACGGTGACGGTCTTAAATTATAGTTCGTGGTAAGATTTATGCTAGTTATTTGATTAGTGTTGGGACTTAAATACTTACGTTAGTGGTATGGATTGGCATATAACTAGATTCATTGATAAAAGGGTTGTGAGTGCCGATGGGGATGGCATGAAACATAAATGAATCACACTTAATATCGTTAAGTAAAGTAACTTATTTCTTACAAAACGTAGGGTGTAACCCGCGATATTTTTATAAAAGTCTTTTTGGGTGTTCATAAGCCTAAGTAGTCAGGCTTGCATTGAGCTGGGCATTCGGTTATCTAATCTTAGGTGCGGGATGATTATTCACTTTAATATTTTATTTTTGTGAAACGATTCTGTAGGTGGTAATTTTCTACAATGTTTGTATTCAATGCGCACAAGCTAAATTAACAAAAGTGTTCAAGGAGAATGATAAAAGATATATAGCACAAGATATACATAACATATCTACGTCCATGGCGTTTAGGTTTGTTCTTTTATTAACTCAAAAAACTGGTCCGCGGAGTTGTAGTATTGCTTAACAATAAAATATCACATGCCCCTCTTAATGAGGGGAGGGTTTACATTTATATAGAAGCTTAGGAGAATCCTAAGCTCCATTAACATCTATCCCTAAAAGTTATGATGATTCCTTATTAGTTTAAACAGTTCTAAGTGATGGATATGTGGGAGTCTTCCATAACTTGGACTCTTCATTAACTTGGTGGGTAATAAGCTTGAAGGTTCATGCCGAGCATGTGCAGGGCATGCGCCATCATAATTCTAGTCCCATAATTTCCCTCAAAGCTCAGGGTCTGTTTGAGGTCATTGGGCTTTATTGTATTTAGGTCGGTAGTTGATTCTAATAAGTTTTCATACTTGAGGGAGTAGTTTTATTTCTTCCTCGAAAGTAGTTATTGGTTGGTCAAGAGGCAGCTTTGTAAATATCCTTAAAATTGGAGGTTTTTTTACTCATTAAGTGCCCTAGGGGCACACTGATAAATATAGCCTTGGTGAATCATTGCTTCGATAGAGGTCACACGCTCATGTAATCATCATGCTTTTGGGGAACCGTGAGGACATTTCTCACCATAAAACAATGGTTCCCACTCTTTCCCTCACTTTATAGTTCATTTCAAAAATCTGCAATCTTTCAAATGAGAGCTTTTCATTGTCATCATTCCGCCTGTAAGAATTTTTTGAAACTCTTTCTTCATTTCAATATTCTTCAATTTCTCTTTTTTAATTCTTTCATTGAGTTGTATTCTTTAACCATGGTGTACATTATTGACAAAAACACCATGAAAAAAATTCAAACTTGATCATCAAATCTCCCCATGGGTATCTGTAAAATTAGTTGAGGGTCCTAAAAACCTTAGGATTAGTTGAGGGTCCTTATGACCTTTGCACTCTTTTTAGAGACCATTGGTTGACTTCAATATTTATTACTGAGTATGGGGTCATTTGTCTCCAAATCGCTTATTTTTAGAGTTTTGTCAACACTTTGATGCGGTCCCAGCCTAAGTTATCCTAAATACATAGAGGATCCTTAATGGAATTAAACGTATTAGCGAGCTATATGGGATCCATCTTGGCATTATTGAAATTATGTATTATTACCATTAGGTGAAAACTATTGAGAACATTAATTACATAAAGACGAGGGGGGTTAACATAGCCCTAGTGTTGAACCTCCCTGGTTTTAATCATGATTATTGGGATTATGCGTTAATTGTGAAGAATTGGCAATATTCTCCCATTCCTGAGTGTGTAGCATAGGAAGGTCGAGATGCCCCCAAGGAGGGCAAGGAATAAGTTAGAAAACATTTTTGTTAGATTGATAATCTTATCTTAATTGAGGTTAATGTTTTACTCTTTTCTCTATTTTTACAACAAATAGCAAGAAGAAGGTTCCTAGCAAAAGTGATGTTAACTTTGTTGATCTTCGGACAGTTTAATACATCCAACAAAGGGTTTGAATTATTGATCATCAAAGGTCGATGGCATTTCTTCTTAGCTATAAGAGTTCTACCACTTATTTTATTTTAAGGCTAATAAAATGAACATCAGTCATTTATATTACCTTGGACGATCCAGAAGCTTCCACCTCCCAGTACTCATAAGGGGAAGGATCAAATGAATCAACTGAGGATGGTACATCATCTTCCTTTAAACCACTTGACATTTCGTTGGTTCCTTATGTTTTTCCCCCAGAGTCATGGCTAAAAGGAAGGTTATAAACTTGATTGTCACAAATATTGGTACTAAGTCCCCCTGCTCATCCGTTGAGTAAAAAAAAAGAACATGCTTGGTCGGGGAGCAGTAAAAATGAAGTTGGGGGTTCCACTAACCGCATAGACATCGAGAACTCCCCTTCTAATGATCATAAGCCTATTTTAAATAGGCAAACCTCCTCTCCAAATAGATGTTGTGTTAAAAAAGACTACTGATAGGGGTTTTCTCTGTAGATAGAACAGTTTCCTATGCTTTACCCCATTCTATGTTATTAGATCATGCCAATCATAATATATCCCGCGTAAGTCGATCGTCTTTACATCGTTCTTTTTGTTTGTTTCTTACTTGCATTCTTATTAAGTTTTTCCACCCATTTTTTACAATTTTTGATTGGTTATGATCAATTATTGGAGAGAAACAACTGAATAAAGGAGTCTCCTGTTGATATAGAGGTCGCCTTTGAAGAGTTTGGCAAATCTTTAGTTATTGTTCGATCGTTGAATGCTACCCAGGTAATCAAGAAGTAGAAGCTAGACGAGAAGGTTAAGAGAATAAAGACTGAAAAGGTCAATCGTCAGAAGAAGATTGACGAATCTATTCACTAGTGCTATTACCAAACAGGCAATAAGTGATGCTAATGATTTTAAGGCTGAGGCTAACCTTGTCAGCACACAAGCCCTTGAGGCTAAGGCCAAAGCCGAGGATGCCTTAATTGGTGTATAGAAGACCAAAGATGATGCTTTTACTCATGTTTAGGATAAATACTTTGCCAACACCGAGATGCAAATTAAATACCTTAAAAATACATTTTTAAGAATGGTTAGGATAAGGCTTTTATTAAGGTCGATACAAGTGAGGGCTCAGACCTCTTCCCCAAGAACTGTCCAGGTTCCCTCCTTAATTTAAGGAAGTGGTTGAGGATAATGAAGATGCGACGGTTGGAGAGAAGAAGAAGGTTGTCGATCATAATGGGGATAAGGTTATCGATCTGGTACAAGTCAGCACCAATTAAAGTGAACCCTTGGCTGGTAAGCAGGTTTCCAAGAAGGAGAAGGTCGGTAAGAAAGCCCTTTAAAGCTTTGATTAGGGAATATTATATTTCTTTTTTATTCCCGAATGATGTAGGGGCCTGTCCTAAATGAATTTTTTTTTAATGAAATTCATAGTTTAATTCAACTGTTCTTATTTTACCTAATTTCACAAGTATTTTTTGTTTGATAAGCTTCTAGATCTTACAACTTGTTTATGTAGTTTAATGTAAGACTTGCAGCGCTGGTCACTACTTAGAATGATTTTTAGGAAAAATATGGAATATTATTCGTTATTGGTCATGATGAAGATGTCGAGGATGATGATCTTGACTAACACTTAGATCTTGACTTGTCTTCTCAATCAAAAGAGGAATACTTGGATCTTTATCACCCCTTTTATCAGGCGGTTGCAGATAATGCCACTTTTCACGACATGATTTTTATTTCCCAAAGCAGTCATAAGGATTCTTTAGCCAATCTAAAGGCTGATTTTGAACATAAGCCGACTGATATAAGCAGAGACATTGGACTTGATAAAAGAGTGTCTGTTATTGAATATGCTCATTCAAGAAGGAATTTCATTATGCACATAGATCTAGTGGGCCCCGAGCAGGTCACCATGATTCTTGAGAAGCATAACAATAATCTGAGGGTTGAGCTTGAAATATGGAATACCTCATATTTTTTCTGATTTTTAATTATGGGATTAATTGACTTATGTAGGAGGGGCTTAATGATAAGCCTCTCATTAAATTACTAAATGAGATTAGAGATGATTAATATTGACAAAAGTCCATGTGTTTATGCGACTGAGGTATTATTATGCGCGTCGGACATATCACGCGTATTTGTGTATTATTTACATATTAACTAGATAATATTCTAGTATTGAGAGTTTTGACATATGTTATAGGACACATGCCACTTAAAATAGGACATGTGTCACCACGAATTAATTGACATGTGGCGACCCACTTGGGTTGGTTTTGCTATAAATAAGCCCCACCCCCATACATTTAAGGGGGTTCTTCTTGGAAGAGGAGGGTGATTTTCTTATCTTATGAGGTTTTAGAGAGAGTTTTGAGATGAGTTATTTGAGAAGAGTGGCAACACCTCCCATCTCTCCAAAAAACCACCACAATGAGTTTTCCGGCGAATAGTACGAACCCACGAACTACGCTGACTTTGATTCCGAGCATAACGGATACGTAGGCGCAACCGAAGTTGCTCAAGTCAAACACGTGCTAAAATCGAGTATTTCCCCAAAATTAGACTACTCTCTTACATTTGGCGACTCTGCTGGGGAGGTATTCACGATTTTTATCATGTAACGCCTCATTCGTGAACGGAAAAGTGGACGGAGATAGAGGAAAGCGGTTGACAAATCAACATTCTGCTCTAACATTAACCAGAGAAATGTTCAACTCCATTTCAGATAAGGAATCCAATACTTCTATCTTATGATTTCTCATGCTTTATATAAAAAAAATGATATATTTATATGTAAATATTAGTTGAGATGTCTATTTTGAAAGTATGCTCTAGACATTAATATTTACACAAGAGATTGAGTAATATGTGTTTGCATAAATTTTTTTATTGATAACTACTCAGACTCATGTATATTTGTTTTTGCACGAGAGAGGCTAAAAAGAAAGTTATCATTTGAAGTATGAAGGCTAACATGATGCAATTGTTATGCACCGATGAGCCTTAAATTGTCTCTATAAGGTGACTTGTGATCATTTGGCCTGAACTATTTACAATGAGGTGACTCAATGAAAAAAAAAGAAGATTGTCATGAAGAGACATTCTTGAAAAGATAATGATGTACCTCGATTAAATTAATTGGCAGACTGTACTCTAATAAAAAAAAAGGTTGCCGAAAGGAGGAGGTCACTGAAAAAAAAAGTGAATGAGCCACGTGAAAAATGATGAGCGTTGAACTAAACTAGTGTAGGTTGAAAATCTTTGCACTATTATATTAGTATATTGAGATATTTTATAAATGTAAAGTACAATTGCGGACAAAACCGCGTGGGTAGCTTGTAGCTGTCACAGTTTGATTAGAAAAATGTACAGTACATTTATGAACAATCCTTTATGACTTTAGTACAAGAGCCGAAAGCCTATGCCACTGATAACCCCTAGCGTGTCTCTTCAGCAATAGTACTCCCCTGAAATGATTAAGATAAATATTTTATTGTTTTTCCTGGTGCTTTATACGTATTGGGTCACAATGTATACTCGGTCAACTTTCACGGTTTTTTATCTATTTAACCAAAACTAAATACCCTTGTTCCGAGGAACCTCACGTCGGTAGAAACCGACGTGGCTTTGCTCCGGCGAATCTCTTCCCGATGAAGGTCGGAGTGAACCAAAATAAATGTTCGAGGGAACTCGTTCGAAGAGACTCAAAACCCAATCACACCTGAGATTTTCCAAAAAACAGAAAGACCACATCTAACTCAACACAGTACCAGAACTGATTCACCTCAAATGGGTACAAACCAAAACACAGTCTGAAATGTCCAAAATAAACTGGTTCAACCCATAATCGATGGACTTCGCTCCGATACAACACGAGTTTGCATCTACGTACGAAACTCAATCACCCTGGGTCTACGAAACAGATTTACCAAACATTTTGGGAAAAAAGGTGCAAACCGTGGCATCATTGAGTCCAATCCACCTAAGGGATTTGAAATCGACTCACCAGAAATGGAGGGTTGACGAACCCTGGAGTTAATTGATCGAGGGAACTCGGATTCAAACCGAGACGACTCGCCACTCAATTTTTGAAATGACCAACCACGGAGTTAAACTTAAATCCACACCAAACCAAAGGAACTTGCTGCGAGGGACCTCTACCCGATGAACTCCAACTGGTAGGAGACCATCTCCGCTACCCAAATCACCTGATGACCGTGGGAACTTAAACTCCCATGAACCTCGACAAACCACCGTGTGAGCTTGAAATACGTAGAACCTCCGTGGGAGATCAAAAATCCGGCAGACCTGAGTTTCAATCACAACTAGATCTGTAATGTTTTGCGTTTGGATATAGGCCCCCTCTTCCTTCGCGTTATGAGGCTGTGCCATTTCGGAGTTGTGTTCCCTCGCGTTTCGATGCTTAGATGCCCCTTGTGCTTTGACGTTGGGCCAATATACCTTGTTTACTGGGGATGTAAATATGAGGTCAGGTAGTGAGTATATTTGACTGATGGATAATAATATATATAAAATATTTAAAACTACCTCATTTAGCTGAACATGTCTTCTGAAAAGAGTATTGTGCGTATTAGTGTCAGGAGCATTTAATGTTTTGGGGATGATCAATAGGTACCAAGATTTTCTGGATTCTAAATAGATTTGTGGCTACAACTTTTATACTAGTTGGTTGGTAGTACAAATGCAGAGCTATTGACGGGACAACACGTGAGTTGGTTCCTGCAATTGAATTATTTGGTTTTTGTGACTGGCCATTTATTACAAAGGGAAAAAGTTAAATATTTTATTTAACTGATTCATTTAATAAAGTGCAAGACTATTGGATCGTATATGGATAATCAAATTTTTTTTTTTATTATTCTAGATAATAAAAAAAAAAAATTTAGACAGATTTTATGATAGTCTTGGTGGATGCTAAGGATAAAATAACAGATTTTATGAAAAAATTGAGAGCTCTTGAGAAACTTTAAAGCGATGGAGGCTCGAGTCTGATAATGTGTCACAATATTTTGTGCCTACAATAAGAATATTATGATTCATGGCAAGATATTTCTAGATGCTATTACGTAAAAGTAAAAACGACTCAGAGGGAGCATGATGAAATATTATTTAATATTTCATAGAAAAAATTTGCAAATGTTATTTTATGTTTATTTCATAAATTATGAATCATCTATGAAAGTGTTGAGTATGTTACAACTCATGGTTAACATTGATATTATACACTGTTGAGTTTAATATGTCGTGTACTCAAACAATATTAAAATTGTCCATGATACACCTACAAGTATGGGTGGTTATGATTCATTACACAAATTCCCCGGACTTTATTTAACTTTTATTTTATTACCTCAAATAAAATAAAATAAAGGGGGCATGATGAGAATTGTACTTCGATATTTCCTGAGTTTTACTAACTATTTGTAATATTACATTATGGTGTCAGAAAGATATTATTTTGCAGAGGCTTCTGAATGAGCTGATATTGAGCGACACAAATATCAAATCATTGTTCAAAGACATGACAGTTTGAGATACACCCCATGAAATGTAATAATTAGGTTGATTTCATTCTTTTTCGGGTGGGAATTGTAAATGATATATGTAATTTATTTTATTTTATTTTATCTTGAGATAAAATAAAATAAAGGGGGCAGATGGATATTATGATGTAACGTAGCTTGTAGTCTAAAGCTTCTTCGACATCATCCGCGACAAGGTTAGATTGATGAACCTTCAGAGTATAGTAACATCCAAGCAAGCCATTACAAAATTTTCTTCAGCTTCTTTCGCAAAGAGTTTAGACGGATTAAATAGTTGTCACTCAGAGATTGACAAAGTCGTAGTCATCCTTCGGATATGACATCATATTACAAGAATTTTGCGAGTATTGTGGTAAGTCTTCTTTAGAAGTGTATTATATTCCGAAAAACCCAATGAAATTGGTAAGTGGTTGAACCACGGTCGTTGTGACTTGGCTCGTCCGGGGAAGTTGGTCATTGATGAAAACAGATGAAGGACCATGCTCAGTTTGTCATTCGGCAGGTATGGGCTCCCGTCCTGAAAAAGTGATACAGAAGAATGAGTTTACGAAAAATCTTAACAAGCGTTTTCGTTGTTAAGTCACCGTTATAAGGTGGAGATTATATAAAAATCTTAACAAGCGTTTTCGTTGTTAAGTCACCGTTATAAGGTGGAGACTATATAAAAATCTTAACAAGCGTTTTCGTTGTTAAGTCACCGTTATAAGGTGGAGATTATATAAAAAATCTTAACAAGCGTTTTCGTTGTTAAGTCACCGTTATAAGGTGGAGACTATATATAAAAATCTTAACAAGCGTTTTTCGTTGTTAAGTCACCGTTATAAGGTGGAGACTATATAAAAATCTTAACAAGCGTTTTCGTTGTTAAGTCACCGTTATAAGGTGGAGACTATATATAAAAAATCTTAACAAGCATTTTCGTTGTTAAGTCACCGTTATAAGGTGGAGATTATATAAAAATCTTAACAAAGCGTTTTCGTTGTTAAGTCACCGTTATAAGGTGGAGTTTATGGAAAATCTTAACAAGCGTTTTCGTTGTTAAGTCACCGTTATAGGTGGAGTTTACGAAAAATCTTAACAAGTATGTTTTCATTGTTAAGTCACCTCTAACGGTGGAGTTTGCGAAAAACCTTAACAAGTGTGTTTTCATTGTTAAGTCACCTCTAACGGTGGAGTTTGCGAAAAACCTTAACAAGTATGTTTTCATTGTTAAGTCACCTCTAACGGTGGAGTTTGGGAAAAACCTTAACAAATATGTTTTCATTGTTAAGTCACCTCTAACGGTGGAGTTTGAGAAAAACCTTAACAAGTATGTTTTCATTGTTAAGTCACCTCTAACGGTGGAGTTTGAGAAAAACCTTAACAAGTGTATTTTTCATTGTTAAAAGTCACCTCTAACGGTGGAGTTTGCGAAAAAAAACTTAACAAGTATGTTTTCATTGTTAAGTCACCTCTAACGGTGGAGTTTACGAAAAACTTAACAAGTATGTTTTCATTATTAAGTCACCTCTAACGGTGGAGTTTACGAAAACCCTTAACAAGTGTGTTTTCATTATTAAGTCACCTCTAAACGGTGGAGTTTGCGAAAAACGTTAACAAGTGTGTTTTCATTGTTAAGTCACCTCTAAAGGGTGGAGTTTACGAGAAACCTTGACAAGTGTGTTCTCATCATTAAGTCACCTTATAGGTGTAAGTTTGTGAAAAACATTAAAAAGTGGTCATTTGAGCGAGTCAATAATACATGCATGCACAAGAAACCTCATCGTGATTAAAACAAGTCAAACGACATGTGCATGCACTAAAAGATTAATCAATGATGACGAAATAGTTATTATGTAAAGCATAATAATACTTACACCAAGCTTGGTTGAGAATGATGAAAGAGAATGCTGAGGTAGTTATTATGTGTCCATGATAATACTCTTTACCAAAGCAGAGTTACAAACAATCGCAATAAAAATGTGGATGCATGTTCATTTAAGTAAGAATGGGGGCAACACTCAGTGTATATCATTCATATGAAAATAATGATAAACGAGGTCCTTCGGAATAACCTATGAAATCAAAGCCTCAAAAATGGGATTTAAGATATGAGATATGAAATTGATATATATCATATAAGTTATAACTGAGATATGAAATATGAGATTGCTTTATATCATAAAATGTGATATATAAGGTAAAAGTATATCATCAAAATGAAATGAGATGTGAGATTATTACCCACGATCCACAGGTCGATCGAACATATGAAAACTGACTAAAGTTATTTCGTACATACAGTCGATATATTTCAGACATGTATCAATATATCAACTATATGTACGAGGGGGCAAATGTAGGAGGGGCTTAATGATAAGCCTCTCATTAAATTACTAAATGAGATTAGAGATGATTAATATTGACAAAAGTCCATGTGTTTATGCGACTGAGGTATTATTATGCGCATCGGACATATCACGCGTATTTGTGTATTATTTACATATTAACTAGATAATATTCTAGTATTGAGAGTTTTGACATATGTTATAGGACACATGCCACTTAAAATAGGACATGTGTCACCACGAATTAATTGACATGTGGCGACCCACTTGGGTTGGTTTTGCTATAAATAAGCCCCACCCCCATACATTTAAGGGGGTTCTTCTTGGAAGAGGAGGGTGATTTTCTTATCTTATGAGGTTTTAGAGAGAGTTTTGAGATGAGTTATTTGAGAAGAGTGGCAACACCTCCCATCTCTCCAAAAAATCACCACAATGAGTTTTTCGGCGAATAGTACGAACCCACGAACTACGCTGACTTTGATTCCGAGCATAACGGATACGTAGGCGCAACCGAAGTTGCTCAAGTCAAACACGTGCTAAAATCGAGTATTTCCCCAAAATTAGACTACTCTCTTACAACTTAAAAATGGGAAATTTATTTGAAATTAATTCGGATTTAATTAAATAATTACTAGTGTGATGAGAGTTCGTACTTATTGATGTGAGTTATGATGAATTATACTTAGTGGATAAAGTAATATATGATTATGAAAATATTAAAGTTATCGTGAGTGAAAAATATGGCAGTTATAGTAAACTGAGTTGGGATGCGCGTGTGAGTCGTGTCGGAACTTAAATGAGGAATTAAAAAGGTAATTTTATTTTTAATTATTTGAATGGTAGTTTTGAGTATGCCAATGTGTCCGTAAGGGTCGAAAGAGTAAAAAAAGCCTACTCGGGTGTTTTGTTCGGGGTCCGAGATAGTTTTAGGCCAACCCGTCACCCCGGAGTGGTATTTTAGACTTTTAAAATTTTAGAATTTAATTATGGACGAAAATTAGGATAATAAAACTGCAACTACGTGGGTGAGTTAAGGTAATCAACTAACAAACCCAATAGAGAGTTTGAGAGGAAGGAGGAGAAGAGATTTCTAGGAGCTCCAAGGTCAAACTCAACCTTCTTTCGTCAAAAATACCATCAAAGTGTAGATCGGGAAAAGAAGATCATGCAATACCAATTTCAAGTGACGATTCAGAACTTCGTGAAAATAAAAGTGTTTATCTTGCTTAATTTTAGAGCATATAATGTCGATGTTAATTTAGTTGATGGTTTAATTATAATATCATGAATTGTGGGACTGAAATTGGGGATTTATTCAAGTTAAGGTATAGGTTTTGCATGTAATTAAATAACCATATTACGGGGATAACATATATGGGTTTTATATGTGGAATTCACGAAATCAAATCTTTGTTTAGTGGTTGTTTATGGGGATTTATGAATTTTGGGCCTTTTGAAGATGTGAGGAATGAATCTGAATTCATACTAAAAATTTTAAGGATTTGATGCTAAAAATACGTTGGGAATCATTATATTACTAGTGGGTATAGTTTTAAATCGTTAGATTAAAGTTAGAATGATTTTTTGAGAAATTTAGATGATGAAAAGATGTAAAAATACAGGACTAGAACTGACAGGGACAAACTGCAGTTTTCTCATTCGAACGACCTCGTTCGAACGAGAATTCCAACGATCCATCTAAAGAGAATTCAGAGTACATTTCGTTCGAATGACCTGGTTCGAACAAGAATTCCAACTAAAATTCAGTCCTTGATTCATTCGAAGTTTCGTTCAAACGAGATTCTCCCCACTTCTAACAAGATTTCAAAAATTTTAATTTTGCCCGAACAAGTTAAAATCTTACGAGGTTAATTTAATTGAGAGAAATGAGACCTACGCTATTCGTGAGTGACTGCATTACATAGACTAGTGATGAAATCATTATGTAGCTACAAAAGGGAAATAAGTTGGTATAAGAGGGGCTTAAGGAATATGTATACGATAGAGAGATTAATCGTATGGATAGATTAACGTGAGCATTAGAGATAATAATACTACGTATAAATTTGGGGACCTAGGCTGCGTGAATACCTAAGATTATGATAGGTTGTGTGTATGTACCTATTGGTTGTATTATTGTGTGTACAACATACCTACGTTATTTGCTATCGGGTGGAGGTTGCGCTTTGTGGACGATCATATCTTAAGGAGCCTTTGGGGGGATTTTGATTCGTGTCACTAGAACATAGAACCTTGGTACCAGATATCCGTAAGAACGATAGTGTTGACGTTCATATGGGTGCGTAGGTATGTGCGTACCCCATGGGCTTGAAACAATGTTCACCTCCAATATGTGTGCTTGTTTTGATGGTTCGCGAGAGGTTGAACCTATAGTCCTTCATGCAATAAGCGATGCACCGGGACACGATAACAGAGTATGCATTGCACCAAAGGGGGGCCTTAACCAAGGGGTGTTGATATAGTATATTTATATGGAGATAGATATATGTATATTTGTTACTTATTCTACTGTGTGTTTAGTAGATATGGAAATAATGAGACTTTATAATATTCTTAGTGAGAAAAAATAATATCTATGAGAATAATAGTTATGTATTTGAATAATTATCCGTAAACAAGTGGTAATACGGGATATGGGTGATTTTGGGAAACGTATTGATCGAGTGGAAAAACCGAGCGTTCGTGTAATACGCTAATTATTGTTATCGACTTCCGACCACAATACAAAAATAACTAAACTTTAACTACATTCTTATGGAGTATAGCGGCGAGTCTGGGTATCGAATCCACATGGAGTGTTTGATAGATTTTAATTGATTTATTACTTCTAAAATAAAGTGTAAAAGATGATGATGGGGTGAGAAAGGAAAAAGGAGAAAAATAAAGAAGTTAACTAAACTAGTTGGAAAATTAAGGTAAGGACAGAATCCCCCAAATCCTAGTATGTTTACCGGCTATAAAACTAGTTGTGAATTAAATAATTGATTAAGCCCGGACTTTATTAATCTCGAGCATTACATATATGAAGGTACGAACCCGCATCATACATAATCAAAAGTAAGAATAAAGCAGCGTCGCGATAGCTAACATGCAAGTCGCACTCTTAAGCACCACGATTACCTAAGGAAAACGAGGTCAAAAGTCCTACAACGGTTGTGATAGTTACACAACATGATTTGATCATTTATTTAATTTAGGGAACTAATTTTACACACATGCAAACCACATTGGGTTTGGTTCATGCATCCCAACCCTTAGAAATCTAGCCTAGCATGGTGCAATTAACTAAAACTACACACGAATCCATTAACAAGCATGTGACAATGAGGAAAGAATGATAAAAGTTTTGTAATTTAAGGTTACCAAGATTGAAGAATACAAACATGCAAGAAGAAATCAAAGATTGAAGACAAATCGAAAAAGCTCTTGAATTAAATATGCAAAATATGTAAATTCTTCTCTTAGATGTTCCTATTTATTATGGAGCTTTTAAATTAATAAAATATGAATAAAAAGAGTCCTAATGGCTAAATATATAGGTTACAAGTCGTTTAGAAGAGTTCCCAAAACATAAAACTCTTTTGGCTAAAAGATAAGGACAAAATAAAAATCCCGTATCTGGCAATTTTGTCAAACTTAGAAAACGTGACTAATTTTATAACGGATCTTGAGTGTGACTAATGGCCTGACTGGTTCGGATCTTTTATTTTTAATATGTTCGGATCGCCCTTGAAATTCCTCCACAACTTTTTTCTTGACTTCTCTCAACTTCGCATGGCCATAACTTCTTCACCGTAGCTCGGATTGAGGTGCCGTTTTTTCCAATGTTCTTGTAATTGAAAGCTCTTGAACATTTCAGCTGCCCCACCTCTGGATTAAGTCTATAAAATTACAAAAATGACCTTCAACTCCCCGTTTCTTGGTTTTTTTCACTATTTTGAGTTCTCTCTCGCACTTTCTTGCATGAAATACCTGTAAAACACTTAAGAGATATACGAAATACTTACCAAAAAGGGTTAATATCACAAATATGAGACAAATCCAAGCTATTTACACAACACGGTATCATAAAAATACCGAAATTAAGGGGACAAATGTGAATAATTTATGCCTAATCACGCATGATATTATTAGTGTGGTAATAGTTATCCTCGGACTAGTTAGGCGGTGAGTAGCATAACTAGGATGGGTAAAATATATGAATTATGTGTGCACATTAGCTGAGGGGTGAGCATCTCAAGTGAGAGTACGAGGATCTAACATGTACACTATATGTGCTATTGTTTTCATTTAAGCACTTGCTGATTTTTAAAGTGTTTTCAACTCGAGCTCTGACTCGTTTATTGCAAATCTCCTTTTTTTGTCAAATCATTTTAGGTGCCCAGTCACAGGGACACCAAGGATATGAGTTTCATTCATTTGACGAGTTGTAGCTTCAGTGAAAGTTACAGGACTAGGTAGTAAGCGCCTCCAGGATTCACTTTCCTCGATTTCCATTTAGCTATTTCTTCTAGGGCATGTCGCCCCTTTGTACTTTTCAGACAGTTAGAGATTTGTGGATTTATGTACTTATTCCTTTCAGTAATTGGTTTATTTTTTATGGATTATTTTATTTGGGATTTAGGCTGGATGTATTTACTCCAGTCTCTTTTATTACCTTAGTTATTTTATTTCATACAAGATTCGTTGAATGGTGTATGTTTGGTAATTGATTAGATTATTTTTCATGTTAATTAAAAGATAAAATTTTGACATCTACCTTTTTAAATATTAGGTGGTTAGTGCTAATAATAAAGTTTCAACAGTGATGCATATTCTGAAACAACTGGATATTCTGAATTAATTTAATAAAGGACTGATCACCCGACATTTAATTAGGCGGGGGGTCACAGGTGGTATCAGAGCATCAGGTTCTACAGTCTTTTAGGATCTGTGCGGCTTATTACGTTTCAGCTTAGCATTGTTTGATATAGATCCCTATTATAGGATTGTTGTATTCCTCTACGCATACGACTTACGTTCTCCTGCTATTAAGAATACTTGATGTGATTCATATACGAGTTTGGGTGGGCCTGGTACACCGAATAAAATGGGACAATCCAGCAAAGGGCCATTAGAAGGACTGCAGGAGGAGAGGCTCTGTATGCCATAGAGTATTCGGGGAACGATGATCGCAGTAGAAGTCACTGAAATTGTTATCTAGGTAAATGATAAAAGGATAAGCACTTGGTGATAATATTTTCCCAAACATTGTATTAGACAACAGTAGTGCAAATTTAGACTCACCCAGCGTAGTCGATAAAGGAGAGAGTTGGATAAACTCTTTCGAAGAATCACCGATAGGATTTGAAGAAACGATGAAGTGTGATGGGCCAATGGAAGAAGATATTCCAAAGGTAATAGAGTAGGGTGGAGTTTAGTGACACTCAAAATTTAATTTTGGACGAAATATTTAGCTCATTAGAGCATCATAGAGCGATGATAATTAGTCGTCGCATATAAAGTAGTGTATATGGAGCTAAACGAGAGATTGGGTGAAGTTTGATCGTAAGATCTTCCATCTACTATTTAGACAAATATGCAAATGGAATTATGAACTTATCCCAAGTAGCTCAGGTAGAGACCGATCGTGAAAGATAAGTTAACTCGGTTAACAAACTTTGTAGATAAAGAAAGGGGATACGGAGAATAACAAGGTCCGTAAGTTGAGAATGGACTCGTGGGTGGAATACCCATGCAGGGAGATACGACTAAGGTGACAAGTGTCGATGTGGTCAAAGCCATACATTTACAAGAGTACATCAACGCTTCCAGGAGAAGGGAGCCAAAAGGATTGAAGGATTTTAATCAAAGAGCAACACTAAAGTTAACGGTACCCGTGAGTTACCACAAGAGGGTATACGTTGTAGGGGACCCACTTAAATGCTTTAGATTATTTAAATTCTTACCAAATGACGGTAGAATTAGTTGAGGCCATCAAGGCTAGCAATAAGTTCCATAAATACCAGCGGGTCCAAAGGGACAACGAGGATAGCAATCGGGGTTCAGACTACCAAGTCCGAGAGGGGGACACAGCGACATGGCCCGTGAGGCCAGAGGTAGAGGATAGGCTCATAAAGGTGTCGTATGGGTGATGAGTAGGACCACCGACACTAAACTGATACACGATGAGAAAGTGAGAACAGTCGAACTGGGAAAGTAAATGAAAAACAATGCTAGTGGAGCATGGGAGTAGCAAGAGAGAAATTCCCAGCAAGAGAATCAGGCGAAGAGATTCAGACCCAAAAATTATCAACCTGAGAAATCATTGAGTCTAGGAAGGACCAACAAGGTCCTCAATAGTAATAACAACATTCCCATTCCTCAAAACCATGAGGACTGAGGAGATGGCGAGGGAGGACAGTAGGTCTAGGGCCAGAAGCAAGAGAGTTCCTCTGGCAAGTTGTTACGGTCATAAAATGATGGGTCGCATGAAGAAGGATTGCCCAAAGCGGGACAAAGGACAACCTTAAGATGAGATATTGGATACGCAATCGTTATAGTTGAACAAGGGTCAGTTCCAGCACGAGGGTTATGATGCCCAGGGACCCGTGACCATGACAGGTAGGTGGAAAATGGAGATATAATAGTTTCCTTACCCTTATAAGTAAGGGATGACATTTCGGGTGACATGAGTGAGTCACAATAATTGACTAGTAACATTACAATTCGAGTGTGCATTGAGTTTAGTGTGTGCACTAGTGATAGTATCCTTATTAAGTATATAATTACCATTAGGTAGAGAGACTGTTGGTGTCGCCTGTGGGGGAGGAGCAGGCGTGGACACTAGGGAATTTTTTATATTACGTAGCAATTTTTACCTCCTTTTGGGTGTTATAATAGTAGAGCATATTGTTATATTGTGTAATGACTGGTTACCAGATTTTGAGCAATATTAAATTGTGTGACAAGGCAATTGTACTCATTATATTAGGGTAAAATATATTGGTTTACTAGGCATTACCTGAAACAGGGTTGAGCCTGCGTATATATTGTATTATATTGTAGACTCCGATGAGCATGTTGTCTTGTTATATTCAATCCCGAAGAGTAGGAACTTTTACTTCTGTGTTTCAGAGTATATTAATTTATTATCGAGCAGAGGGATATAGCTTGTTAATTAAACAGCGCTGAGAACTCAATGATAATGAGAGCACCGTGATAGAGGTCATCTTAGAGACACGAGAGTGGACGAGTATACTTTATTATCAATGGATGAAAATTCGGGGGTACATGTTATGACTAAGGGCCTAACGGATCTCGACGACCAGTAATGCTAGATATTAGTGTATCGGGGGGTTTCTTATTTGGATTTTGCTTGCAAGACATCCCATGCATGAAACTTAGCGAGCATTGGAAGTTGAGAGATGTTTTACCTTTACTACATGGGTTTAGTACTGTATTTATTACATGCATATGTATATATAACCGTGAGTAAATAGTTATATTATAAATTAAGGCTGGTGGAGCCGTATAGTGTTAAAATGCGAGAATGTTATTAATCGTTGACACCACGAGTAGACCGGTGGGACAACATAGGATATAATTAAGTGGAAAATGTAGGGTGGCTTAGTATAACCTTACCATATAGTTATACCAAGTATGTGAGGCATATTTTGAGATGAATGTAACATGTCTAATATGGTTGTCCCGAAATGCACAAAGTATAGAGTGTATGGGCTCCCTAGTTGAGCGTATCTTCAATTATATTTACGGGGATAAGATGTGGAAATGTGAGTATACGTAGACGTACGGATAGATTTGAGGAAGAATTATAATGAGGTAAAGAGGAAACAAATTTCTTACTGGTCAAGGGAATCACTAGAGACCGAAGAGTAGAAGGATAAGGAATGCTATAGTGGTGTAAAGTGCAAGAAGTGTACGATGTAAATTCTCAAGAAGAACCAGCAATCGCCCGTTTTAGAGGAGTAATATGACGAGAGCTATGTCATAACCAATTTAGAAGATTTGGAAGTCTGTCACGATGTAATACCCCGTATTTTTATGGCCTTTAATTATGGGATTAATTAAATTTAATTGGGATAAATTAATTTAATGTTAATCCGGATTTTAAATTGAATATTTCCGAGCGTGACGAGAGTTAGTAATTATCGGTAATAATTATATTTAATATTACTAAATGAGTAAAGTAATGTATGAGACTGAATTTATTAAAATTATCGCAAGAAAATAATACGACAATTATAAAAATTAAGTCGGGACGTGCTTGTGTTGTGTCGGGACTAAATTAATGGAATAAAAAGTAAATTAATCCTAAATCATCCGTATGGTCGTTTCGAGTGCGCCAATGTGTCTGTAAGGGTTGAGATAGTTAGAAAAGTGTACCTGGGGGTTTAGTTTGGATCTCGGGATGATTTTAGGCCTAACCGACAACTCGGGATGGCATTTCGGTAATTTCCCATTTTAGGCCTTAATTAAGGACAAAAATTGAGAGCCTATATCTGATAAAAGTGGGAGTCCTCGAGGGTTAAAAATATTAGAGTTGCAGAGAGACTAAGGAAGATAGAAGAGATAAGGCTTCCAAGGAGGAGAACCACCAACCCTACACCATTATCACCAATTCCACCACCAATGCATAAATCGGGGAACAAGGAGCGAGATCATACCCATCGTCTTCTGCAATTAAGACTTCCATTCTTGAGGCAAGTATCTAACTTTCTGTTATTTAGTTGATAATACATCCATGCTAGTGTAGGAGATAATGATTTTTGTCTTATGAAAATATAATGTTGATTGGTAGATTATTATGGCAATTCGGAGTAGAAACCATGTTAGGACGAATATCCTGGTATATGTAGAATAATAATCAAGAAATTTGATGCCCAGTAGAGATAGAAATCTGGAAACTAATGGAATTCTTGAGAAAATTAGATAAACTAGGATTAAATGATAAATTCTTGAATTAACCCATTTGATGACGGTTCTTGAGGAATTAATGAATGTTTTACATTAGAAATAATCCATATTGGGTTATATAACGCTCATGATGTTTGGCTGGGAGTTTGGGACATGTTAATGGAGGTTTGATGATTTAAGTTGGAAGAAACTCGCAGGCTTGATAAATAGAATTCTGGTCAATAACTGTTCGATCGATCGATCGACTTAAGAATGTCGATCGATCGAATTGATTGATCGATCTACCCTTTTCATCGATCGATCGACTCCTTCTGGAATTAGAAACTTTTCCCCCTTTTAATGTTAATAAAATCCCAATGTGTAAGAACCTTTGGATATAATTTAAATATCATAATGGGACTTGGGAAGGACCAGTAGGGTATAGACAAGGTCCAGGTAATGAGACTCTATATGGAATTTAACCGTGGGATTTAGGGGGTATGAAATAGAGTGGAAATTGTACGTACGTTAAGTTAGGTCTTGAAAGAATTAAGAATGACTTAGGCAAGTAGGATAGAGAGAGTACGCCTACTGATATTATATTTATTAAGACGATACACTTCGAGAGTTGAGAAGCACTTAAGGACTTACGAAATTTGAGAAAGTAAGTGGATTAATTATACGAAGGACTCGGGCGCTATGTGTCGGGTATGGTCAGAATATAAAATGGGTCGTGTGCGTGTACCTATCTGAATGACGATAATAGATATATGTGTGAATATATATTAAATAAATATCTTTATGTAATCATACCCGAGCTACTTTCTATCTCATAGGTTTTTACGCTGGGACAGTCTTATCTCGATTTGGACCCTATGGGGGGATATTGACTTGTACCCTAGAACATAACATCCTTGGTACATGCTATCTGAGAATGACAGTCAGACGGTCCTAAGAGAAGTGAGGGTATGTGCTGACCTCTTAGTGACTTGGAACTATGCTTCACCTCCAATATGTGTGTTTTGTGTTAATACAGTTCAAGAGTGATTCTGAGTTAGTATTTCCTTTTGTATGAGAGATATAGGGACTTGATAGCAGAGTATGCCAGCACCATAGAATTATGTGGGGTGCCCTATTAGTATATATATTATGAATGATGAATATATATATATATATATATATATATACACACACACACCTGTGATTAATCTACTGTGCTTGTCAGTAGATAAAACAGAATAATTAATGTTAAATGAGTTAAGTGGTTGAAAACTTAAATCTGAAATGAGATGAATATAACTGGCTTGACAAATCTATAAGAAAAGGTTACCAAATATAAACTATAGTCATGCGATCACTTGTGTTAGGATTGGTGAATAAAAATTGGGTTAGACCAGCTAACTGAGTTAGATTTAACTAGATTAAGTTGGTAGTACGTTAGGCGTGCACACTAGTTGAGAGGTGAGAATTCTCAAGTGAGTGTTGAGGTACTAACATGTATATAATATCAACTGGTAAGCATTTTAAATACTTGCTAAACTATTTTTAAAGCCATTTTACACTCGGACTCTGACCCGTTTCTCGTAATCTCTTCTTTCTCTTGTATATATATATATATATATATATATATATATATATATATATATATATATATTAATTACAGGTGCTCAGGCACAGGGGTGTCAGGCTTAGATCTTTGGACTGTTGACGTACTGCAACTAGTGTGGGAGTTGCAGGTCCTTCTAATAGACTACTTCATCATTGTCTTCTCAATCTTCTATCTAGTCATTGTTAGATAGGGCAGGTGTCGCCCATTTCCAGCTTTTATTTAGTTCAGAGAGAGACTTGTACTCTTTATTATTTTAGTATTCAGTTTTGTTGGGGATTGTTTTAATTAATTCATTGTCCTTCTTGTGGGATATATTATTTGGATTTGTTAATCTAGACTGGTTATTTCATTTGATGGTTTGGTTTCAATATTATTATTCGTGTTTATGAAAATGGTTTCTTATATTAAATCATAACAATAGGACATAATCTGTTAAATTAAATATTTTTGACACTTAGCTTAATTATTTATTAGGTGATTAATACAGAAAAATAGTTTCGACAGTGATGCTAAGAATGAACCAACCGGACACTTTGATTTAATTTAATAAAGGACTGATCACCCGGTATTTAATTAGGCGGGGTGACACACACGAGTAGTCGGGTATTATTGCAAGTATTTCCCACGAACAGATGGATCACTAGTTCGAATGGTAGTATATAGATCGTCAGACTAAAAAGTAACATTTATGACGAGGCACGGGCAACAACGTAATGTTCCAAAAGTGTAAAAAGAAGTTGGAATATATGTGTGATGAGCACTAATGACTAAAGGAGTTGACACGGAGGTTCATATTAGTGACAAAATAGAAGCAAAATTTCAAAGTGTCGTGTAAGCTCCAAGGTAAATTATTAGAATGATGGAATGCTTTGATATGTGATGGATAAAGAGAATTAGTCACTAGAATCGAACGGTAAGGGAAGACCGTTTGACTGAAGGGTACCGTTAGTAGACACTGAGATAATGAAAATTTCATGGGGGGCCACTCGATAGCGTGTCGAACTAGGATAAGATTTTTGTGTCCAGATTTTAGGAGAGCTTCTAGCAGGCTATGGGTACAGAGTTACGATTGAGTTCTGCCTATCACTCATAGACTGATGGGAAGACTGAATGAACGAATCAGATCTTACAGGATGTGTTGCGGATGTGTATCATTGATTTTGGTGGAGGCTGGGAGCAATACCTTCCACTGATGGAGTTTGGTTATAATAACTCCTATAAGTTTAGTATTGGCATGGCTCCATTCGAGGCGTTATATGGTAGGCCTTGTCGTTCTCTAGCGTATTGTCTAGAGGTAGGGGATAACAAGCTGCTTGGGCTAGAGGTGATTTAGGATACCTTATCCAGGATTGAGATGATTCGAAGCCGTATTCGGGTTGCTCAGGATAGACAGAAGAGCTACGTTGATGCCAATGGGTTCTTAATAGAGTTCAATGTGGGGGACCAGGTGTTGTTACGAGTATCTCTTATAAAGGGGGTAGTGTAGTTTGGGAAGAAAGGGAAGTTAGAGTCGAGGTACGTAGGGCCATTCCCTATTATTAGGATTGGACCAGTAGCTTACAGACTTGGGTTACCGGAGCACTTACATAGGATTCATGACGTGTTTTATATTTCTTTGCTGAGGAGATATCTTCAGGATGACATGGCCCACACTCATATTACTTTAGAGGATATTGTTCTATAGCTCGATAGTTCCTACGAGGAGGGGCCAGTTGTTATCCTAGACCGTAGCGAGAGGAGATTAAGGTTAAAGGTAGTGCCCTTAGTGCGTGTTCATTGGTGGCATCATAATGTTGAGGAGTCTACCTGGGAGCACGAGGATGAGATGCGTCACAAATATTCTGAGTTATTCTTACCAGGTATACCTTTATTTTTCCTAATTTTGGGATAAAATTCCGTTATTAGGGGGGAAGTATGTAATACCTCGTATTTTTTATGATTTTTAATTATGGGATTAATTGACTTAAAAATGGGAAATTCATTTATAATTAATTCGGATTTAATTAAATAATTACTAGCGTGATGAGAGTTAGTACTTATTAATGAATATTACTTAGTGGGTAAAGTAATATATGATTATGAAAATATTAAAGTTGTCGTGAGTGAAAAATATGGCCGTTACAGTAAACTAAGTTGAGACGCGCGTGTGAGTCGTGTGAGGACTTAAATGAGGAATTAAAAAGGTAATTTTATTTTTGATTATTTGAATGGCTGTTTTGAGTATGTCAATGTGTCTGGAAGGGTCGAAAGAGTCAGAAAAGCCTACTTTGGTGTTTAGTTCGGGGTCCGGGATAATTTTAGGCCAGCACGTCACCCCGGAGGGGTATTTTAGACTTTTAAAATTTTGGAATTTAATTATGGACGAAAATTAGGATAATAAAACTGCAACTACGTGGGTGAGGTAAGGTAATCAACTAACAAACCCAATAGAGAGTTTGAGAGGAAGGAGGAGAAGAGATTTCTAGGAGCTCCAAGGTCAAACTCAACCTTCTTTCGTCAAAAATACCATCAAAGTGTAGATCGAGAAAAGAAGATCATGCAATACCAATTTCAAGTGACGATTCGAACTTCGTGAAAAGAAAAGTGTTTATCTTGCTTTATTTTAGAGCATATAATGTCTATATTAATTTAGTTGATGGTCTATTCATAATATCATGAATTTTGGGAGTGAAATTAGGGATTTATTCATAATTGAGGTACAGGTTTTGCATGTAAATAAATAACCATATTATGGGATAACATATATGGGTTTTATATGTGGAATTCACGAAATCAAATCTTTGTTTAATGGTTGTTCATGGGGATTTATGAATTTTGGGCCTTTTGAAGATCTGAGGAATGAATAAGAATTCGTATTAAAAATTTTAAGGATTTGATGTTAAAAATATATTGGGAATCATATATTACTAGTGGGTATAGTTTTAAATCGTTAGATTAGAGTTATAATGAATTTTTGTGAAATTTGGATAATGAAAAGATGGAAAAACCTAGGTTTAGAACTGATAGGGACGAACTGTGATTTTCTCATTCGAACGACCTGAGTCATTCAAACGAACTCGTTTGAACAAGAATTCTAATGATCCATCTAACGAGAATTTAGAGTACATTTCGTTCGAAGTTCATTCCAACGACCTGGTTCAAACGAGAATTCGGTCCTTGATTCATTCGAAGTTTCGTTCGCACGAGATTCTCCCCACTTCTAATGAGATTTCAAAAATTTTAATTTTTCCTGGACAAGTTAAGATCTTACGAGGTTAATTCAATTGAGATAAATTTGACCTACGCTATTCGTGAGTGACTACATTACATTGACTGGTGGTGAGATGATTGTGTTGCTACAAAGGGAAATAGGTTGGTATAGGAGGGCCTTAAGTAATATGTATATGATAGAGAGATTAATCGTACGGATAGAATAACGTGAGTATTAGAGATAATAATACTATATATAAATTTGGGGACTTGGGTTGCGCAATTACCCAATGATTATTATAGGTTATGTATATGTACCTATTGGTTGTATTATTGTGTGTATAACATACCTACGCTACTTGTTATCGGGTGTAGGTTGCGCATTGTGGACGATCATATCTTGTAAGGACAAATTTCCAATCGAGTCATTTGTTATATTGGCTATATTCCATTGGACAAAACAATTTTGGGTCATTCTACATCAAGCATCATTCAACGCAAAGATTCAAGCATCGCATCCAAAGTTCATGCGTCATCAATATTCATGCCATGCTAGCTATCCTACAAAGGTATATGACCAAAATAAGTTTTATATGTTGGAGTATTTTGACTAATCAAGAATATTTCATATAACAAAATGTTCATAAATAAGTAATGTTCATAAAGAAAAATCCTTGAAATAAATTTGAACAAATTTGGGCAAAAATTAAAATCTCGTTCGAAGTTTATCCAGGTCGTTCGAACGACCTGGATCTAACGACTTTCCCCAGCCTATACTGGAACTTCGTTAGAAGTTTGTTAGATAGGTCATTCGAACGACCTCGTTCGAACGAGGTTTCTAACGACCTCTATAATTCTAAACTGGAACGTCGTTATATAACTCGTTCGAACGAGAAGTCGTTCGAACGAGTTCTATCAGGTTTGATTTTTTAAACTTATTTTTTAAGCAGTTTTTTTCCCATAACTGTTTTTGCCCACTACTTTTTCAGTTATTTTATATGGACGAAAATCAGTTTCAAACATGAAGGAAGTTCATTATTCTCTAGAGAACTTTTTCCATAACTTCCCTCTTTTTGGTAAAAATTATCTCCAACATTTTTCTCATCTTTTGAAGCAAAACCCCTTCAATCAAATTCACATTCAACAAGCAAGTTTGCGGTGGATTTCTGCATTCAAGCTTTGAGGAGACGATGGTTTTGGGCTTCGGTGGATACCGCAACACGAGGAGTGTTGAGCAACGCGTTGGAGCTTCGCGTACTACAACTTCAGAGGTCGAAGACGGCACAAGCAAGTCTTGAGTGAGTCAATGTCTGTAAGTCTTTTGAGTCTCTTGTAAAACCTATTGTTGTAGTGGATTTTGTCTAGGCCCAGCCGTCCGAGGTTTTTCCCATTTGGGTTTTTCTCGTACAACGGCGTGTTGTGGTTGGTATTTTCGCATTTCACTTTATTAAATCACCTAGATGTATGCTTAGGATAAAATGAATAAAATTGGAATAATTTATTTTAATTAAGTCAAGTCATCAATCTCTTTGCATTAATTGAAATTTGTTCTTGCAAACTTGTGAATCTGCATTTAAATTGAAATTGGAGAATACCACTTTATATCTAATATTAAAATTGGATTGCATGTGTGTGTATTCTACAAATTAAACTAAGACCTTATAACCTTGCAACTTCATATCTTGAGGAGCCTTCGGGGTGATTTTGATTCGTGTCACTAGAACATAGAACCTTGGTACGAGCTATCAGTGAGAACGATAGTGTTGACGGTCATATGGGTACATAGGAATGTGCGTACCCATGGACTTGGAACTATGTTCACCTCCAATATGTGTGTTTGTTTTGATGGTTCGCGAGAGATTGAACCTATAGTCCTTTGTACAATGAGCGATCGATGCACAGGGACACGATAGCAGAGTACGCATTGAACTAGGGAGGCCTTAACCCAGGGGTGCTGATATTATATATATATATATATATATATATATATATATATATATATATATGTATATCTATTTCTTATACTACCGTGTGTGTTTAGTAGATATGGAAATAATGAGAATTTAAAATGTTCTTAGTGAGAAAAAGGAATACCTATGAGAATAATAGTTATGTTTATGAATAACTATCCTTAAAGAGGTGGTAATACGGGATATGGGTGATTTGGGGAAACGCATGATATTATTAGTGTGATAATAATTATCCTCGGACTAGTTAGGCGGGTAGCATAACTTGGATGGGTAAAATATATGCGTTAGGTGTGCACATTAGATGGGGGTGAGTATCTCAAGTGGGAGTACGAGGATCTAACATGTACACTATATATGTTATTGTTTTCATTTAAGCACTTGCTGATTTTTAAACTGTTTTCAACTCAGGCTCTGACCTGTTTATTGTAAATCTCTTTTCTTTTATCGAATCATTTTAGGTTCTCAGCCACAGGGACAGTGAGGATAGGAGTTCCATTCATCTGACGAGCTGTAGCTGCTGAGGAAGTTACAGGACTTGGTAGTAGGCGCCTCTATGTTTCACTTTCCTCCATTTCCATTTAGATATTTCAGCTAGGGCATGTCTCCCCCTTCTACTTTTCAGACAGTCAAAGATTTGTGGATTTATTTACTTATTCCTTTCAGTAGTTGGTTTATTTTTGATGGATTATTTTATTTGGGATTTAGGCTGGATGTGCTTACTCCAGTCTCTTTTATTACTTTAGTCACTTTATTTCATACGAGATACGTTGAATGGTGTATGTTTGGTAATTGATTAATTTACTTTTCTTGTTAATTAAAAGATAAAATTTTGACATCAACCTTTTTAAATATTAGGTGGTTAGTGTTAATAATAAAGTTTCGACAACCAACTGGATATTCTGAATTAATTTAATAAAGGACTGATCACCCGATATTTAATTAGGCGGGGTGTCACAAAATACTCAATAAGTCCGGATTATGTGAACATGTAGGAGAGGGAACTTCCTTTTTAGAATAAAAGAACGCCCAACTGAGAGTGGAACTTAAGAAAACTCAAAGGGCTTTGAAAGATGAAGTTGTAACTGCCCAGGGTCAATTCTCCTCCCAAAGGTAGAAGGAAGGTCATCTAGCAGAAGTGCCTGAGAAGACCAATAAGACTTTGCTCAATAAAGTATCAACCATCAAAAGTTTGACTGATAAGATTTACCGTCTCACACTCTAGTTCCATAAACAACCTCATTAGTTATAGATGGATGGTTACGACGAGGCCATTCTCAGTATGGATTCTACGATGCCCAAATTATTAGTTACAAATATAATTGGCTTAATGCCCTCAAAGTGGCAAAGGTACCACATAATTTCGAGTTATGGTATTGGTACGACCAAATTGCCTTTATCAATAAAATACTCATTATAAGCTTGATGTTTCATGGATCCCAGCGAATGTCATTCCAATTAGCCTAATAAGGAAGTACTTCGGTGACTATGACCTTATGGAGGTTATGAACTCTACCGACCTCAATGCTTGGTCGACAGGGTGAGTCCTAGAGGCCATCAAGGATCAGATATATATCTGCGATCGTTACTCCTTACGTGTTGAATGTTACACATGTTGGAGTTAGGAGTTCACCGAATAATCCGTCCCGATCTCATATTGCTCCAGTTATATTTACCATTTTTTTATAATTTGTTTGACTTTTTTTAATTTCCTTGTAATAATTTTAAGTATTAATGAATTTTTTTGCATCTTGCTTCTCTATATAATGTATGTCTTCTAGTCTTATCATTTAGGTCATGTCGTCACATCAAACCTTAGGCTTAGAACCAGAAAAACAAAAGTGCACCTATTTCTAGGGTCGTTCTCCAGTGAGGATTTTTAGGTGCCTTGGTTTCCTCATTAGGCCTTTCATCGATTTTAAGTCATTGTTCATGTTTTGTTACTCACCAAAACTTTTTATGTTGGACGAATGACAATTTAGTCTCATACGCAGACCTTTATTCAAAGTCGGTTTATGGTCGTTCAATTAGTCAGTCTTAAAAGAAGATATTTGAGAGAAGATAATCATCATAGTGATAAGTGATATGTTAAATATGACTCATTCAACTAATTGATCTTCTTTATTAAATACCCATCTGTCTGCCACATAGAACAATGCATAGAGATAAGTGAGAGAGGTCTAAACGAACTTCTAAAATTATTTCAAAATTGAATTAAATAAAATAAGCTTAGTCATAAACTTAAAATTTAAAAATAAAATTTATTAAATTGGCTACATTCCAAGCTTGGGGAACCTCTCCGCCCTCCATTATTTCTAAGTGGGAGGCTCCTATTAAGTCGTCTTGAGTGAATTTGAATGGGCCTTCCCAGTTGGGCCTAAGTTTCCCGTCTCAGGGATTTTTGGCACTACCCATGATCTTTCTAAGTACATAGTCCCCAACTATGAAGCTTCTCACTTTGAATCCCTTGTTGTATTGTTTGACCAATTCTTGCTATTAGGAGGCAAGTTTTACAAGGGCCAATTCTTTTTTTCATCGGCTAAGTCAAGCTCCACTTTGATTGCATGGTTGTTGAGATCTTATTCGATTAAGGTCGACTTTATGGTCAGTAGGCCTGCCTCAAATAAAATGACCGCTTCTATCCCATAGTTAGAGAGGAGGAGGGCATGGTGCTACTACCAGTGATGAATGATGGTGTTGCCACGTGTGTATTAAATAAATCTCTTTCTAACTATGCTGTAGAAAGACTAATGGTTAGATTCATATGTATTAATCTCAAAGCTTCTAAACCATCAAGCGGAAAAAATTTACATTTTAAATAATATGATTAATTCAAAGGGACGATTAATGTGTGGACCCTAGGACCTAAGTACATTTTGCAATTAGTTCACCTATTTTTTTTCAAAAAATCCCTTATCTATTTTTTATTGACAAATTTTTCGTAGAATTTAGGATAAAAGAAGAAAGAATGTGTGTGAGTGTTTTAATATGTTGGGGGACTTTTTAGAAAGAAATAAAAATTTTGAATTAATTAAAAAATTATGGAAGAACTTTTTATCGAATGACCCTAATTCAAAACCGCATTTTAAAATTCATGTGCGATTGATTAATAAATGGATATTCATAAATTTAGGTGTCCTCGCACAAAAGAACGTGTTATCTTTCTTAAAGTTTTTGCAACGCTATAAAATAACAAAGTGCTCTTTATATTTTCTGAACTATATAGCCACACATAAAATGTATTAAATATTACAACCCCATCCTCAAGGCATCAATATATTATTCATGTACTTGCAGCAATATAAACTTAAAACCCCAAACATGACATGATTAATCATAACTAGCATTCAAGAATTTCACTAATTCGTTGTGATTAGTTTCTGTCGCCTTGTCCTCCTTCGGCTTGTGTAGCTTCAATAGGATCTACAAAAAGGTTGAGCAACATTTCAAAGTCCCCCCTAATCATCTCTCTCTCTCTCTCAAAATACAGAGCCAAAGGGGTAGTGGTTTGGGGAGGTTTTGCAAGACACTTAATCTCAAAACGTTTATGTAAAGACTTCCATTTACCCCCCAAAACATTGGAAGGGAAGCCCTTTAATAAAGTTAGCAAAATTGACTCATATTTCGAAGGACTGAATTTCTTTGCGAAATTTGATGGAAACAATCATCACCGTGTATATATTGGCAAAATCACACTCCTGTTTATTAAAATAAGTTGACAAATTACTATTTTGTTTATTTTGGTGTGTGTGATGGTGTCCCCGGGGGAAGGGAATTAAATCAACAAAACTATTAAATATATGTGCATTTGTAACACTGAGACCACCAAATTGTTGGAGTTTACTATCAGATATCCGCCAAACTTGGCGATGAGGTGATCATATTAACAAAATTTATCAATACATATACACATATAGTGATATGACAATTTATGGATTTTCCCCCTTTTTAATTTTTTATAGAAAAAAAATTGATTTATGTTTTTTGTTCATTTAGCATTTTTTCAGAAATTGTCAAAATATCTGGATGAAATAAAATATATTCACAAAGTTTGTCTGAATTTTCCAGACCAAGATGGAATGTTTCGAAACTTCTCCGACGGATTTTAGATTTTTTTCGACTAGTGATGAATATTTTATTGATTTTTTGTCGACGGTAGACATTCAAATTTTATTTCAGAAGCTTAAAGATTTCTGCCATGGCATTCAGAGGAGAGAGAGGTGGGGCATTTGGGGGGTTTTCAGAAAAAAGAAATAAAAACATAAACTTACTAACAATAATTTTATAAATCGACGGACTTTCTTAAAAATTGGGATTCAATGATCTACTATTTCTTTTTTCTGGTGACAACCCAAAAATGACCATAACTAATGGTTGAAAAAAACATAATAAATGGTAGTGAACATGATAAATTGACCATTATATTCTCTTATTTATTATATTTTATAAAACTTATCATTAATGAATAGAAATTAAAACCGACTTAATTATTAATTCATTAGAAGCCCTCTTTAAAAATAATATATAGAAATTAAACATATGTTGTAAATATAATCATTTGTTCCACATAGATTTGAAAAATAATTCAGGATCAGGAGGTTACGTCAGATTATAGATAGGCATGTCTCATCTCATCCTCTTATGGTTGATAAAGGTACTTCTATCATTTAAATATTTAGTTTGATATTTAACTACTGACCAACCATTTGGTTTGAAGTTTCTAGTAAATTTAAGGGTTGTGATATTTTCCAAAACACAAGGGGTTCTAAGAGAATATACTGGTAGGAAAGTAATTTACACAATAATTTCCTTTAGACTTTAAATTAGGACTTTGACTAGGCCCAAAACCTTAGAATTAACCAAGCTTTGTCGTGTACTTCATCGTGGTCATTAAACAGACGAACAAAAGTCTTTACCTTTATGCCCGAGACAACACTGCGACGAACACCATCATCTTTGTCGCGTCCTAAGAACTATATAACATGGATAACAATATGTCACGGGAAGAGAAAGAAAAAAAGGTTCAACGTGAAAATATTAGGTTTGAAGAAAGCCTTAGAAATCTGGATTGAGCCACCATTATTCTCATCCTCTCGGGTCTAGAAATGCTCCCATTGACGGGATAAAATTAAGCCAAAAACAATATCCAGGTACTCAAATAATCATGTCACAGACCCAACTCCAATTTCGAAGAGCCATCCAATGAAAGGTAGAAAGAATTATAAGCACCTTATTCATCAAATATTATGAGTGTTTCTAAACAAATAATAGCCTTGTTAAATTATTAGGACATTATTATCGATTAATCCCATTTATTGAGCCAACCATGTATCAAATTTCATTCATCTTTTCTTAATGCATCAACTTATTTTTCATAAAAGACCACATATATTTACACAAATGTATGTTGGAATTTTCTACATATATAATTAAGTATTAAATTGTGTAATTTAGTTTTTACTTTGGAAATATAATTTAGTATTAAAATTGTGTAAGTGAGTTTTTTTATTTTAGGTAGTTTATATTGTGTGTTCTAGTACAGAGAGCTAAAGAAAGTGGGTGTAAATGAGGTGGGTTTGGTTTAAATATCCCATATAGGAACTTTACAAGAAAATAAAAGGGTATATAATTAAAAGAAAAAAGATGACTATTAGCCTACTAATAAAAGAGGCTATGATATGGAGCTTTGCAACGGTGCAAAGCACCAGCAATCGCGAGTCGCGTTGCGACTTGCGATAGAGTGATTAGGCGACTTAGGGCACTTTGATGGTGTGCTTGGATACTCGGATAGTGGGAGCCTAAAGTTTTGTCAAGTCAACAAATTTGACGGTTATGGTTAATTGATCTGATCAAAGGATGTTTTAACCCTATTGGGTTGATATAAACCTTTGAACTGACTTGTGACGATTCTCTTATAATGAGACCCCAAATCTGGATAGTACGATCGAAAGAATTTCGAAACTACACGATCCAACGACTGATGAGTTGTGCACCTGAAAGAAGGTGACTCTCCATGAACAACTGCCAAAATGGCTATAAAAAGAGTTTTAGTGATTTGGACACTTGCCTTGTTCTCCTTTCTCTCTCATCTACCTTCTGGCATTATTAGGAGTGTTCTTCACTTGATCTAATCGTACATAATTTGAATCAAATAAGTAACATCATTTCATTGTATCCTGAAGGTAAATTTCTACTACAAACTTCATTATGTAGTCGTGGCTTTTATTCAGAAGGGGAAAAATATTGCCTAAAAGGAAACATTCCTAGAATGTGCCTTAGAGTAATTTGGATTCATAATTTATTTTATTATTATTCCTTTATAAATTTTCAACAACGTACTGTGACACACCACCTAATAAAATACCGGGTGATCAATCCTATACCAAATTAAATCAGGAGTCTCATATGGTTCATTCTTAGCATCATTGTCGAAAACCAGTTTAATTATTAATAACTTATTAGGCTGGCGTCAAAATTTTATATTAACTAATATTTTTAACCAAACCAAATAAGTAAAACATTCACACAATTTATATACACGAAACTAAAATGAAATAAAATAACCGAATACTCGATTTAACATAATACAACCAAGTCGAATACCGCACTAAAAGGCGGTAAAAGAATAAATGAATATAATTGGGATATTGGCTCGAATGTTACTACAATGCTTCCTATCTAGATCACAAGAATATAAGCGTCTAAAATAAACCTGGATGCATCCACAGTTGCTGCAGCGAACGTCTGACTCGAACGAATCATCATCCAGGCGTCCCTGTGTCTGGACACCTAATATATACATATATAGCAAGAGAGGGGAAAAATAGAGAAACGGGTCAGAGACCGAGTTTTAAAAATATTTAGCAAGTGCATAAATGCCATATTTTAAAATATGAAATCTCTCATATTTAAATTGGTATCGCACTCTCATGAGATACGCCTCACCCCTCTTCTAATAGTGCACACCTATCGCATACCTTTTAAACAACCTAGTTAAGCTACCCTGCCTAACTAATCGATTTCACCCATCTTTTAAAAGTCCTCATAAACCCGAGCACTAAGGACTAAACTTCTCCCCATTCTCAACATTGCGCTCCATTTCGTGCGTGGGGTGTCTCGCGAAGAGAAATCCAAATAAGGAACCCCCCGATACACTATTACATGATAATGTTGACCGTCGAGATCTATTAGGCCCTCAGTACATAACGCATATATAAAAATCCATTTATATATATATATATATATATATATATATATATATATATATAGTTTTCACTAGAACCTATGATTCATATTCTTATAAATCCGGAGATAGATCTACCGGAAGGGGAATAACTCTTATTCATTCTTTTCACTTTACAAAAGTTGACTTTATATGATATCTCATCTTCATATACAAGCAATATACTATACGCAACAAGTATAATGATACCTATTAAAATCATAAGTATTATAACCATCCCATCGAGCTATAACTCGAGGATGCAATCTCATAGTGCCTATCTGCATCCGAGTTTACTCAATCAACTATGGTACCAAGCCACACTCACTCATGGTCATGGTAAAAATACACAACGGTAGAGGTGGTCATATTCCCTCTAGAGAGTGGAATACACAAATCTCACTCGTATATGGGACGCTATGACCTGGGGATATACTCTCCCTACTCCTCAAGCTAAGGGATTCACCCACATCGCGCAACCTCCCTGGATAGCACTAGAGAAAAAATATAATCTGGGTGTCCATCCCTATGCCCGGGGAAGCTTGTGGAACCAGTCTCTAAGATACAAATATACCATTCACATACATATATATATATATATATATATATTTAATTCTTATATATATATATATATATATATATATATATACAGTAACAACTACCGTATATAATATATATCACTTCTCAATATATATAACTATAATTGCCAAACTCTCATAGCGATAACCAATAACCCCGGATATATATATATATATATATATATATATATATATATATATACAGTAACAACTACCGTATATAATATATATCACTTCTCAATATATATAACTATAATTGCCAAATTCTCATAGCGATTACCAATAACCCCGGATGTTCTCATTCGTAATAGCATATAAGTATTCTCTTACTTAATATATAACTCGCACCTTAATCACTTTTAAGGATTTATATATAATACCAAATATTCCAATTCGTAATAATCAACTAAGTATATTATCGACTTATTTTGGCTCCATAGGTATCGCATCACCTATGATAATAGCCGTCAATAGACGTACCGAATAGTCGCTCAATCCTCGTTAGCCCGTATCCTAGATTCCATCCTAATCGCATCATTGGATTTATTCAAATTCATACAACCCATATTTATTCTAACTGCATAAATATCTCCACATAATTGCCGAAGACCTCTCTCTCGAATGTTGCTTGACCCGAACATTCACTAGGCCCGTCCCCCGGATTGTACACTAAAATAACTCGAGGTTCGCTCTTTCATCTCAAGGTTTACTCACCCTTAATACCATCATCTATGAGTCCTAATATCATAACTAGATACCCCTATAATAATTTCCAATTGCAATTTAACTCCCCCTAAACTCAAAGAAAGAAAACTGTCAATTTCAACAAATGCGAATCGATTCGCCCCAAATGCAAATCGATTCACCCCAAATGCAAATCGATTCGAGTTAGCGAATCGATTCGATTTCCATCCGAATCGATTCAAAAAATTTTCTGCAAGCAGGTCCTCATAGGCGAATCGATTCGGTCTCAATCTGAATCAATTCGACCCGAGACAGCCTTATAGGTCCCCCTATGAGAATCGATTCGGTCTAGACCCAAATCGATTCTTCCTGTTCGAAGGGCACAGTTTGGGCGATTTCCTAATCTCGAAAAATCCCAAACATTAACCCAATCTCCATTTTTAAGGTTTCTAATCTCAACCAACAACACTATAATCATCCTAACACTGATTTATAACTAACACATCAATTTACTTGTGGTATTAAACCATTTCTCTTTGATTTAAAGCCTACAACCATTAAAGCCCTAGTTTTATCATTTCTCCCATTTCTAACCATTTCTACACTCCATTATCATGGGTTTAACACTAGAAATCATCAAAAGTTAACAACACATCTATTTGTGATTTCAAAATCAATTTCCCCAAATTTGTTTTAAGGGTTTTAACCCAAAAATCATATAGTTTACTAACTATAATATGAGATACACACACTCAATTAAATAAAGCAAGTAAACACTTGGCTCATGGATGAAATTCGATAACCTCAAATTGAATCCCGCGAAGTTTGGGCCAGAAATCCCTTTCTTCTTCTTCCTCTTTTTCCCTTCTTCCTTCGCTTTCTCTTCTTTCTCTCTTTTCTTTCTTTCTATTCCTCTCTCTCGTGACTTATATGAAAGAAAAGAGGTTTATCTCCTATTAAACCCAAAAATGACTCGTTTACTCAATTGCGAGTCCCTACTAGTTCAAAAGTCCCCGGAACCTAAACACTGCCCCCGAATACTCTATTCTGACTATCTCGGCCCATCCGGAACCAACTGTGCACTCGAAATATCCATCCGAGTCACTTAACTAAAATTCACTAATTAAACACAACATATCTCAATACGCATTTTCTACAACGTAAAATAATTCTCGTCGCTTTACCCAGGTGCGACATGACATAAAAACATTCCGACTCATTTACTGAGTCCCCTAAGTAAATGCAACACGCATCGGTAAGCATCTAACGCTTATTAATTTAGAATTTACAATTCATTGAAATTCCTCAAATTACCAAATTACACCTACTTATATAATTTAAATATCCATAAAATTATGGGGTATTACACGTACCCCTCATCTATACCCATTATGAACCCACTTATTTTAAACCCACTTACTCGCTTTCTCTAAAAATAAACACATAACCCCACTCTCTCTAGCAGCCCCACCCCACCCCCATCCCTACCCTATTGATGGTAATTTGTTGGGTGCTCGACTCTCCCATACATGTTACAAATAACAATAAATAGTCCATTCATTTCAATAAGCTTTGCTAGAGAGTATAAGTAAAAAGATATTATATAATTGGGAATATGATTAACTGAGTTGAGTTACAACATGGAATAATGGATAGCATGTCAGTAAGAGTAAGATATTATCTAAAAAAAAAAAGATGAGCTCTACCTTTACTCTTTCATAAATTCCAATGCACGTGTGGCTTGAGTTTATTTCAGATTTACTTTGGGAAAAAATATTTAGAACAAGTAGCTATCTAATTTTATGTACTACCTCTGTTGAAATCAATAACAAACATCATCTCCTCTCCCGCAATATTTAGTTTAGACGATATTGTTAAGTACTCACTATGTTGATAGTTCCATTATTTGACAAATTTGGACATTAAGAAAATCACTCTAACACTAATTCAAGTCATGTTAACTTCTTTATTTGTTTCAAATAAATCATATTACTAACATTGAAAATGGACCTCCAAACCGAAGATATCTATTCTGCACTTGACCCGTGGCAAGTTACTCAATGTGTTGATAACCCTTTCTCACTGAATCTCTACAATACGAACCATTGTACTCCTTTGTGTATTCCTATCTACAATTTTGCCTCTTTATTTTTCTCTCTCTTCGCTCATTAAAGATATGAGGTCTTTATTGCTTCCTCTTTACTGTTTATCCCTTAAATGTCCCTCACACACACTACCCTATATAGAAGCATTGTGACCAGAAATTTCTTGAGATATTTTGCCACAACTGCAGATTCTCCTAGCATAAATGATGATGGGTTATGACTGAGAATCAATTCCTATTCAATTGTCTTGCCTGGTTCTTAAAGGTCAGCAACTACGTCACCTATTATTTCCTTCTTCATTGGTAATAAATACGAAACAGTGCAATTTATGTTTTACGATTTGTCCTAATGTGAAAACTAGGTGGGATGAACTGGTGAAGTGGCTATTGCAGAAGAAATGGGGTTCGCTAAAGAATTTTTTCATTGATGTGAAGATGAGTGAGTGAGTAGGTTTGGGATGAATGTTTATAAAATCACTTAAGGCATTGGCCAAAATGGGGAAAATCGCCTCAAGGTTAAGCCTCAAAGGTAAAAAAGAAGCTTATGCCTAAATGAACCTCAACGTCTTGCCTCATTGACGCATAAAAAAAAAACTTTTATTCTTTTATTATGAACTCTACTTTTTGGTTATTTTAATATATATATATATATATATATATATATATATATATATATATATATATATATATATGAGAGAGAGAGAGAGAGAGAGAGAGAGAGAATTGATATATATATACACTATAAAGATATAACCTGACCAGTACATATGGTACTAAGTAAATTAGTTTTTGGACACTCCTTTACATTTATTCAATTTGAACTTTTTATATATATATATATATATATGCATTGTGATTATATGTAAAACTAATTATTAAATTATATTTCTAGTATTCATTTCGTACACAATTATTAATCAACAGCAAATACTAAATAATTAATTATTTGATGATGATACACTAATTTCTCTTGGTGTGATATTAGACCTATTTTAGTGTTAGTGATATCAGTATGGATCTTTTTGGCAAAAATTGTTATATCAATATTGATTTTTTTTTAAAATTTGAGGCTACGCCTCAATGCGTGATATGTCCGAAGTGAACCCCCATCTTGGAAGAAAAGTATAATCACATCTCCCTTCCGATTCACCATAAGAGTCCCATAGGCTTATAGTGGGATCGTCCAAATAAGAGCCAACCTCGTCTCAATAAGCGTCAGCTATATGGAAAGTCGAGGCTTACAAGAGCATCACGTGTTCAGCAAGAACCGAATTCTTACTCTGCCATGGACGATAATAGGACTGATCATGCTAATCCAACCTCAACCTAATCTATTCGGCCGAGATCATACGTGTGCCTGTGAGCATGGGACTATCCTATAGGAGTTAGCAACCTCGTATCCTTCCAGGCCGAGCTCCCAACGAATGATACCATGTAGCGCGAGCATATGCAAGTACAAGAGTGGTATGCCCACGTGGATAATTCTATTATAACAAGATCATTCCCTCATGTGAGGGAATATTACATCATTATTATATCCATGTGCCAGGGACATGTGTCTTTATCTTATTGGGAGTTTCCTCATGCACATGTTGATTACTTGCTTGGGGGGGGGGGGGGGGGTACATGACATACCCCAAGCCCTATATATACACTTCATCTTCTCTATGACAAGGGACCGATCTCTCATCATCCAAAACCCTAATAGAACTCTGTCCAGTTTTATACAGAAGATAGAGAGCTTTGTGTGTTGTATCCATGGCCATTAGTGCCCTTGTTTAGTGGATTTCTCACACACTCACACAGTGGATGTAGGCCTAATTGGCTGAACCAATTTAAACCATTGAGTTCATCTTCTTATGCTCATCTCCTTCTCCTATATATACATATATCCATCTCCATTGTTGTGCTATGATTGAGCTTAATCTATTCATTATCTCATCTTAATCTGGTGGTGCCGATTACAGCATCATCAATTTGGCCCCGTTTGTGGGAACGACAATAGTCATCTCTTCCCTATTTTTGCTTATACTAATCGGAGTCTCTAGTGGTAAACTAGTCATCCCTCTTTGTGGAGCTGTTTAAACATTGAAGGAGCTATTGTTAAGCTTTTAATCTCTCATTCTTCGGCTCACAGCTCATACAATTTACACCAATGGCTATGGATCCTCCTCTTCTTGAAAATCAACTAGCACCACCACGCGGGATTGGTGCTAGCTCCAGTCAAGCACCACCTCAATCAGAAATGGCTGAGGTAGCGATGGTGCTCCCTCCCTCATAGATAGGTAACAACAAATGCAAAACCAATTTGCTATGTTAAGCCAGAATTTTGCGGCCAGGACTGACGACCCTAGAGTTGAGTTTGTGACTCCGGGCGTCAGAGAAGGTGTTACTGATCAACAAACCAGGGAATTACCCCCGGTATCAAAAAAAGACCTCCCTCCACAGTAGAGGCAGAGAGACATTGCTGACCCCAAGCGTCTACGCATGGGGAGGCAAAATCAAGTACTCCATGATGATGAGGTAGGAGACGACCTCTATGAGGACGATGAAGAGAGGGAATGCTGGGAGCCATATCAGATCTCTAGGGGCACTGTTCGCCATTTACAGCCGAGCAGGGAATAAGAGTGTTGGCAAAGCCGAGACGACAGACCATGGAAATCAACCTTGGATAGGCTAAGTAGAGGGTCGACCTTTGATAGGCTCGGCCCCCGGTAAGATCTGAGGATTCGTCTGTCCAGATTAAGGACTGTTGCTGTCTTAAGAAGAAATAAGTGGAGAGACGACTATATACCTCCCCAAGACCAAGAGGAGAAAAAAGAGGTCATCAGCCGACCTAGGTATATAGAGAGAGCATCCTCGGCCCGTCTAGTTAACAGAGAACAGTCAGCTCGGCCCGACAATAGAGAAGGGGCCGAGGAAAATGCTACCCCGCAAAAATCGACGTTGCAGATGACAACCCTCGGAATGAATCCATATAGAGGTTGGAGAACAAAATAGGTGATATCTGTCACACCCCACTAAATTCTGGCGTCGGCTTCCACCAAAGCTAAGACGGGCGTGAGTAAATAAAATACCATTCTTAGCATGAGACAAATATGAGACATATAAAATTAATCCATAAGATAAATTATAATCAATCCCAAAAGATAAACCATCCAACGAAGTGATAAAATATCCATCTCCATGCTAAACTCAAAGTAAATCCAATCTCTAATAATATGTAACTGAATAATCTCCAACTAAATCCAGTGAAATAACTGAATAAAACCCATACAACTTTGGAACCGTATGGCCCAACCAAAATCATAAACTGTGTCTCAAAGTAAATGCGAAGGAATGAAAAACTAACCTAAATCAATACGCATAAGGTAGAGCAACTATAACCATACCTCCAAGCCAATCTCCAAATAATTCTATGGAACTTCTCCAAAATTTATTTCCTGAAAAGTTTGTCAACGCACGAGCATGAATACACACTACTCCCCTCAAATAGGATCCGTGAACCCAGACAATAGCATTATATGCAATAAATATCACAATAGAGTATTTTAAATTAAACGGAGTAATTAAGCGCAATAAATATAAATCACTAACTACCCGCACAAATCCCCATTTCAGAAGAACACACCAATATGATTTTAAATCCCCAAGTCCCACTGAGTTAATCTTTTATTAATCAACTCAAAGCACCAAATTTTCAAATCTTTATGTTCTTACTTCAATAATTATTAGGTATGGCGGTCCTCCTGTCTAGGGTGATAATTCACCAAAATTCATTATAGTGGTCCTCCCGCCACGGGTGATAATTCACCAAAATGTCACACTTCCCCTTGTCAATAGCCAGCCGAAATCCGTTTAAATTGTCGATTCCCCTGTAATATGACAAGGTTCCACAGACGACACGACATAAATCTCTCAAGCTGACCCGGTTAAACTGTCGGTCCCTGACACAGTATGTCGCCACCAATTTTAATACCCGTTTTTATCTTCGGCATTAATTCTCAATTTCTAAATTTTCACAGTTTATAGATTACCCCACCCTTTTAATCGATGTGAGATCCTCAAAATACCCCTTAGTCCCATACCTAAGGGTCTCCAAGTTATCAATATATCCTACCTTATGTATAAGATGTATTTCTAACATAAACCTCAGCCTAGTCTCATGCCCAGGATAGCGTAATGACGACAAAATATCAAAAATCAGCCCACCCCTGACAATGAAAAGTAGTAATAATCTACCCTCACTAGTCCCATACCTAGAAGGCGTAAATCATCAAAAGGCCTACCCACTATTCCCATACCTAGAAGGCATCCTAAAATATAGGGAGAGTAAAAATACCCAATAACCCGTCGTCACAATGGTAATTTAATAATACCAATAAGTCACATAAACAAACACAATTAATCAAGGTATAAAACTACGCATACTAGTCCAATTTAATTAAATCTTAATTTAATTAACATATCGTCATAAACACCAAATTAATCCCAATTAATTATTCTAAATTAAATACACCGAGATTTCATCATTTATATATATCAAAATCCAAATTTCATTATCTCTACACAAATTACATAAATTATACGCCTCCAAATTCATTTAATTCAAAACTAGGGTTTTTCTACATGCAACCTACACCAATAAAACCCAAAATCCACTCATGAATCCTACGCACCTAAGGGTTATGAATATTATCATATTAAAAAGGTTTTATAAAAATAGCCCCAAGATTAATGTCCACTTTCTCTAATTAGATTGCTAATTGATTTTAAGAAAACATTAAATTAAGGTTAAGGCAACACTTAAAACACATAATACTAAATGAAAGGAATAGAGTATTCATGCCCGTGTTTAAATTGAATAAAAATCTGAATAGTTGAACTCCTCTTGAGAAAACACCAAATGCATCATCACTTATTGAGTTAAAAGCTAGGGCTAGGGGTTGAATATAAGAGGAAAATAGGTTTGGAAAAGCTTTCTGGAGAATGTTTGAGAGAAAAATAATTTTAAGAGTCTGTAACACCCCGCCTAATTAAATACCGGGTGGCCAGTCCCATACCAAATTAAAACAGAATATACAGTTGGCTCATTCTTAGCATCACTGTCGAAAACATTTACAACTCACCCAATACCCTATTAAGCTGGTGTTAAAAACTTTCCAAATTTTAATTCAACAAAATCCATTTGTAGTTTACAAATAACACTACACATTTTATTCTACAACACTAATAACCGAACAGATAACACAAAAGACTTTAAATGTAATTGGAATAAACATTCCCACATAATAATCCAATACAGTAATCCCAATAATAGTAATGTATTAAAATGACACGAATACAAACTATTTGACTCTGATAGAAAAGAGATATCTGAACTCTTTTGGGCGACATGCCCTAAATAAAAGAATACTGTGAATCAAATGAAGATAGACGTCTAAGCAATACTCCATAGCTCCATAGCTCGTCATAATCCTCTAAGGTTGGCATCGCTGCTGCTGGACACCTGATATAGAAGGTACAATAGAAAAGAGAATATGCAAGGAAACAGGTCAGAGCCCGATGTGAAAATGATTTTGAAAATAACAAGTATTTAACAAGTGCAATAAAACATTTATTATGTACATGTTAGTATCCAGACTCTCACTTGATATTCTCACCTCACACATAGAGTGCACGCTTAATGTTTCCTATTAACCTCGTAGTTGATGGTTCCTCCTCACTAGTTTCCATAATATGATTCTATCCCACATCATAACCCCGTATGTCCCATACCATACGTCATATAAGTATTCATATAATATGAATTAAGCTCTTCAATTCTATAAGAATAAACATTCATTAACTTAATTCCATTCACTTTCTTTATTCACCGTTATCTACAATTATCACACAGTAGATAGATTTAACTACTATATACATTCATTTAATTCATTACATATATATATATATATATATATATATATATATATATATATATATATATATATATATACACACACACACATATATAATACGGCACCCCGAGTCACAGCTGCGGTGCAATGCATTACTCTGCTATCATATCCCATCATCACTGGTCGCCGAATAGGGGACAAAAGGTTCGATAAGGATTTCTCGAACCACAAACATCACATACAAATTGGAGGCGAACATAGTTCTCGTATCCATGGGTCACTCACATACCTACGTGCCCACAGTCAGCGGACTTATCAACTCCCCGATAAGTCTTTTATAGACCTATGTTCTTGAGCGACAAATCAAAGATCCCATGGATTCATCAGGATATGACTGCCCTCACGCGTAAACCTCCCGTCGATAGCAAGTAAGCTAGGTATGTCATACACATAAATTATCAATCAATCAAATAGGCATTATCATCTACCTATAATATAATATCAACAAGGTACTCACATTACCCTAAAGTAATTCCCATGCGTAGCATTATATCACTTTCAATCCTACGTATTAAAATATTATGACTTTACTTCTCAATTTAATTGTCCCTGAGCCTCACTCATTACTCAAGGTTCAAATAGGTTTTCCTCAATGTAATTATTCAGTAAGAAATCACTAATATCCTACTGGTCCATATCATCTTATCTCCCGAATTACTACGAATTAAACTCTCCTTTAATTAGGGTTAAAACCGATTGTTTCTAATCTCTTATAAACACATCTTCTATCAACTAGGATTGAATACCATCATCACAAGGTTCATAGTCTATAGTGTTTCATTCACACTATATGACTTATCAACAAAATCAACATCCTCGCATCCTATAACATCTCTCCACTTCCTTCGTCGTTAAGGTTCATGCGCGGAGCATCTCGCAAAGCGAAATCCAAACAAGGAACCCCTCCAATACACTACTACTTAACTTTGTCGATCGTGGAGGTCCGTCAACTTCAAATACGCAATCGGGATAACCTCATCCCCTCTTTAAACCAAATGTGGTCTGAACTCCCATCTCTATCCAAGAGCCATACCACTAAGCGCTTGTACTACACTCAGTCCCTACGCAATCAATAATGAGCTTAAACTCAGTCCTTGATGTTCAAATTTATATTAAATCTCCCATGCTGGACCTATCCTTAATCCTCATGAATACCAATTAGAATCCAACACATGAATCTAGCAACCAAAATTTCTTCCAATTTAATTAACATAATTCTAATCAATTAAATCCAAATCAAATTAATTCGATTCTTAACTAGGGCTTACTGATATTCCCTAAGTCCCATTATATCCAATTAATAATCACTAAAGATCTACAAAAGGTTTGGAATAAGAACAAGCATTAAAATGAAACAACTTTAGGAATTCTGGGTAGGTCGATCGATCAAAGGCAGGGGGTCGATCGATCGAAGGCAGGGGGTCAATCGATCGATCGCCCAGGTAACAACCTAATTTTCTGCATTTCTTCTACTACGGGTTTCATCACTTTTGATCATCCAAAACTTCATCTTAACTAACCAAATTCCTTATAAACCTTACTACATGATATAGCAACATATGTAAATGATTTCTAATGCTCTAAACATCCTAGAATCATCAAGAGTTTGAATTAAAAGCATATGTTTAACCTCTTTTTCCAGAAAATTATATACATGATATCTTCAAGAACACACCATTGATTCTCAACATTTCTTCAACAGATTTATGATTATTTCGTGGATTACTATCTACCTACAACATGAGTTTGATTCCTATAAACTTCCATTTTTCAGAAATCCATTAACAACTCTTCATTATCTTCCAAACATGTAAAAATCTCATCTTTTTATAACTATCTTAACATGGACAATATACAAACTTAGATTGCAATTATCAAACACTTGCCTCTAATGAAGGTCTGATCCTTCGGGGTTGTATATCACAGGTGGTTCTCCCTTTTTTTGGCCAACTTCCGGTGGTGGTTGGTGGTGGTGACCTTTAGTTCTTTGGTTCTCCTCCTTTCCAAGCAAGCTTTTCTCTTCCCAAGCTACCTTTCACACTCTCTAAGAAGATGACCTTTCAATTTTGTGTAGAAGAGATGAATGAACCCACGTTCAACTAATATCCAAATACTTATAATAAGACAAAATCCGAAATCACTATTCATCCCCCTTGTAAAGATGACCAAAATGCCCTTTTGGGTTGTCTTTTCATTTCCAAATGACCTCAGACTCAAAACCAACATCCAAATAGACTTTTCTGACTATTTCAACCCTTTTGAACGCTACGATGCAGTCGAAATGACTATAAGGTCGATAGAAAATAAACTCCCTTTTTAATTTAACAAATTAGTCCCGACACGTCCCATACCGCGTCTAACTTAAAATTCAAATTACTGAATTAAGAACTCACAGCAATATCAATAGCATCACATTCATATATTACCTAAATATCTTTAAGTAATATTCATAATCATCCATTTTAATATCCACAATTCGGATAAAACCCAAATGAATTAATTAATAATAAAATCCAATTAATCCATTAATTTAAAATATAACCCATTTTAAAAGTCATTAAAATCACGGGGTATTACAGAGTCCCAGCCCCGTAACAGTTTGATATATAAAGGTTGAAGAGTTGGAAACAATTATGAGTCTAACCAAGCCACCGCCTCAGTGTCGTTCGAACGAGGACACCTGTCGTTCGAACGAAATGCGACATCGTTCGAACGACATACGCTGTCGTTTGAATGACCGCCACAACCCAAAAATGAAATATTATAAAATTCGACTTTAATTATCTGATAAAAATACATTAGCTGAACAAATATGCACCTACCAGTTAAATAATTAAATAAAAACCTTATAACCCTTTTTTTTATAAAAGACACGAATTAATTCCCAATTGAAAATTTTACTAATAAAACCAAGTTAAATTGTTATTGGCCTATAACTCCAAGATTTTTTCCCCAAATTAATTAAAGTCAATTAATTACAACACGGTGTGTTATAATATCATGAAGAGCTGAGACCCCTTGCAGAGGGGATATGCTGAAGGCTCTCCCTTCGTGGCAAAAATATTGGGCTACACAACCCCGGCCAAGTTCAATCCGCCGATGGTTACTCCAAAGTATGATGGGAGCACGAATCCGCTGCATCATGTGGAGATGTATCAATCGGCCTCTGACATCTATTCAATATTAGACGAGATGAGATGTCGAGCATTCTCTAGCCATTAACAGGGGCAACCCACATATAGTTCACCTCCCTTCCCAAGAACTCAATAGGGAGTTTCAAGCAATTGGCCGATAGTTTTGTCCACAATTTTTGCTTTGGGATGAAACCTAGGAAGCAAACGACCCACCCGTTGTACATCAAACTGGGGAACGATGAGACTTCGAGGGAATATATAACCCGTTTTAACAAGGATAAGCTGGAAGTCGAAGATGATGAGGAAAGTATCGCAATGACAACCTTTATGGGGTGTCTTCAAAACAGAAAGCTACTATAGAAGCTGGCCGAGGACCCTCTAAAGTCCATGGATGAACTCCTGGCTACGACGCCGGGAGAGTCATGAACGCAGAGGAGGCGATGGCCGCTAAAGAAGATGAAGAAAAGAGATCCCACAATGATGGAAAGTTTCAGAAGTCTAAGGGGAAGGATAATAAGAAAAGACTGATAGACGATAAGTTTGCGAACTATACTCCTCTGATAGTTAGTTGTGAGCAAATTTTGAATGAGATAAAAAATGATCGGTCTCTTAGGTGGTCGAAAAAGTTGAAGACATCTCCTCACAAGAGAAATAGGAATCTTTAGTGCGAATTTCACCAAGATCATGGTCACATCATCGATAAATGCTTCACCCTCAAAGACGAGATAAAAAAAATTCTGAAGTCTGGTAAGTTGAGTAAATATATTGATAAGAGCGGTTTAGGCCGAGACGACACCAGAAAGAGGAGAAATGATAAATGCATAAAGGATGCTCCAACCAAACGGGATGACCCTTCGAATGAGGCAGTGATGATTCAGATCTCCGACCAAAGGACGATAACATCCTAGTGAAGAGGCTCAATATGATTTCATTAGGTGTAGGCATGATTTGTGGTGGCCTAGCAGGAGGAGGTTCCAAGGTAGCCGATCGCAAGGCCCACGTGGCCGAGGCGAAGGCAGTAAATAAGGTCGAGGTTATAAATTCAAGCTCTATTGATGTCAAGCCTGAGAAAAAGGAAGAAAGTGGATATGGAAACCCTCATAGTCGGCTTTTTAAGGGTAGTTATTAAAGGTATCCTAGCTTTTCATGACGACTCGCTCGTTATTACGACCAGGGTACATGGATGTGAGGTACCGAGAATCTTGGTTGATGGAGGACGCTCTGTAAACATCATGTTCTGGCCGTGCTTCAAAGGATTAGGACTTAGCCGGGCCACGCTCATCCCGTACCATTATCCTCTGATAGGATTCAGTGGAGAAAAGGTTCACCCTTTGGGGATGTATTAAATGGATTCCATAATGGGAGACGAGTGGACGAAGAGGCTGACCAAGAAGATCAACTTTTTTATGATGGATGAGAATGTCTTATCGGCTTATAACCTCATATTGGGACGGGTAGCTCTCAAAGAGTTTAAGGCCATGCCTTCGACAGTTCACCAAATGATAAAATTCCCGACTCCTTATGGAGTAGGAAAAGTTCAAGGTGACCAAACGTCGGCACGAGAGTGCTACTTTAACTTGCAAGAGGAGAGAGAATCACAAAAGAAAGCAACAACCACATACAACATTGACACCCTTTATCCCAGAGATGAGATAAAACTCAAGAATGGGGATGCTGATCGAATTTCTGAGGAAGAGATAAAGCCTCTTCACGTGGAGTCACAACGACATGCCTGTGATTGACCCAAAAGTAAAATCTCACAAGTTGAATGCTGTTGATGGTGTGAAGCTGATGAAGCAAAGTAGGGGGATCTACTCGATGGAGAAGTAAGAGGTCATTAGAGTTGAGGTTAAAAAGATTGAGAAGGCCGAGTTCATCGGAGAGGTGATATACCCTGAATGGATTTCAAATGCTGTCATAGTACCTAAAGTTAACGGAAAGTGGAGAATGTGCGTGGACTTCACTGATTTGAACAAGTCTTATCCTAAAGACATCTTACCTCTCCCTCATATTTATCAGATGGCAGATGCCACGGTCAGGCATGAATTGATGAGTTTTATAGATTCTTACTCAGGCTATAACCAAATATTTATGGACTTGACCGATGAAGAGAAGACAACCTTTTATCACCGACAAAGGGACCTACTGCTATAAGGTCATGACCTTTAGTATGAAGAATGTCGGGGCCACCTATCAACGTCTAGTAAGCAATATATTCAAAGATCAAATAGGGAATATGATGGAGGTATATGTCGATGATATGCTTACGAAGAGTCTAAAGGCTAACACATATGTAGCCGACCTTGAAAGAACGTCCAACATAATGGTCGAGTACAGAATGAAGCTCAATCCAGCGAAGTGTGTGTTCGGTGTTGGAACTGGTAAGTTTTTAGGATTCATCATAAATTAAAGGGGAATAGAGGCAAATCCTAAGAAGATCAAGGCCTTGATAGAAATACAGATCCCAAAGACCATCAAGGACGTCCATAGGCTCACTGAATGAGTGGATACTCTAAATAGGTTCGTCTCTAAAGCCACTGATAAATGTTTTCCATTCTTTAAAGTACTTAGAAAATCTTTTGAATAAGATGAGGAATACGAGAGAGACTTTATGGAGATAAAATCTTATCTCGATTCTCTAGTTTTACTGTCTCATCCAGTCCAAGGAGAGAAACTTTATCTATACTTAGCAGTGTTTGAGTCGGCTATTAGAGCGACGATAGTACGAGATGATGAGGGTGTGCAAATACCAGTGTATGTCAATTACAAGGCCCTCCAAGGGACTTAATAGAGGTATCCGAATATGGAGAAATTGGCCTATGCCCTAATCCATGCATCAAGAAAGATGAAGCCATACTTCTAAGCCCATACTATGGTCATTTTGACAGACTCACCCCTCTGACAGGTCACCCATAAACTCGAGAAATTAGGTAGGTTGATGGCCTGAGCCATTGAGCTGGGAGAATACGACATAGTCTATCAGATGAGGGTGGAAATAAAGGGGCAGGCCTTAGCAGACTTTGTGGTAGAGTTCACCTGGTTCAAAGTCGATAGTTAAGTAGCAGACAGTCTTGAAAGGTCAGTCAAAACTAGTTTCAAACTTGCAGAGGCCAAGATAAGAATGACGATACCTCTTACAGCCAAAATTGACAAGATTTTGCTCATAAATGGCGTTATTTAAGAAGGGCCATTATCAGAAGGGGAAGTGTGGAACTTGTTTGTTAATGGTTCATCCTACGATAATGGGAGTGGAGTAGGCCTGGTTGTGTTGGCCCCGAACGGAACATATATAAAGTACACATTGAGGTTCAGTTTTAAGGCTTCCAATAATGAGTCAGAGTATGAGGCCCTCATAGCCGGAATCTCCCTCGCCAGAGCTCTCAGCGTCGGCCAACTTTTAGTCCATAGCGACTCTCAACTTGTAGTGAATCAGGTCCTGGGTATTTATGAAGCCAAAGATGACAGAATGGCAAGGTACCTAGCAAAGGTGAGGAAGATGATGAAGGACTTTTATGAGATCAAAGTTAAAAGGGTGCCTCGATTAGATAATAGCTGAGCTGATGGCCTGGAAAGTCTAGACTCGACCACAAAGACAGATACCAAGAGGTAGGTTCCAATACAAATCCTTCCTCAACTGACCATAAAAGAGGATGACACGAAGCTAAATTTTTGCTTTAATTTAAACCTAGGACCATCTTGGATAGACCCCCTTATTCAGTATATCAGATAGGGTAGTTTTTCGAAGTCTAAGGATGAAAGAAGGAAGTTGATATACAAAGCTACTAAGTTCTCTATCTTAGGAGACATGCTATACAAGAAGGGGTTTATTTTACCTCTGCTCAAATATGTCCACCCAGTCGAAGTAGATTATATTTTAAAGGATGTTCATGAAGGTTCTTGCTTAAGCCATATTAGAGGAAGATCATTAGTAAAGAGGATCATCACTCAAGGGTATTGGTGGCCAACCCTGGCCAAAGACTCAACTGAGTACGTAAAGAAGTGTGATAAGTGACGGTAGTTTGCCACCATCCCTTATCAACCCCATTAACCTCTGATGTTTATCACCTCACCATGGACATTTGGAGTGTGGGGTATTGATTTCGTTGGACCTCTATCAAGGTTAATGGGTAACTACAAATATTTGATTATGGCGATTGTGGAGATAACTATTGTGCAACACAAATAAATATGAGAGAAGTAATGACCAAGAAAGAATAAATAAAATGCCAAGCACACAACAACAGATGTACGTGGTTCAGCAAAGATGTGCCTACGTCCACGGTGGTGCAGTCAGTATTATTTCTCAATATTCTGGGGAATGAGTACAGAGAATACAACTTGTCCTTTGCCCCGGACCTAGGGTTTAATTTATACATGTGTATGTTAGTTAGTGGAGATGATGGGTTCCTCCTTATTAGCCATCTTCCCTATAACTTCCCTTCATGGGATCGTGCTCCCCTATAACTTCCCTTCATGGGATCGTGCTCCCCTATAACTTCCCTTCATGGGATCGTGGGGAAATCGAATCAATACAAAAGATGAGGGGCCTGGACTTTGGGCCGCTAGGGCTGGGCTACTCGTCCAGGCTTGTAGTACTAAATTCTGGGTACCCACAATTGCCCCTAAATTTATTGTGCCATGCATGTGGGCCCAACAGATTTAAATGATTATTGTGTTGCAATTCCTTGGGAGCTATAGAGTTGATTTCTGGCGGCAGCCGCTTCGTTTACTGTGCAATATGATTAGATTTTGAAGATTTGTTGGAATAAGACTCATTTCTTTTCGCCGTTTCAGCTTTTCCAGCACTCTTCTATCTTCTGAGAACTCTTGCGCTTTGTACCTTCTACCTTCGATCTCCATTCTTGTTGCTCCTTCGTCACTTGACCTGATCTTCTGTCTTATAAGTTTCTCGTGCCCTTTGCATTTTCTCTTTTGTTTGTAGCTTTTCTTGTATTTTCCAATGGCGAAGATTGTAAATAGGTGGAGTTTAGAAAATTCTACAACATTCCTGAGTGGGTAGAGATTGAGTGTTGTGCCTCGCCTTTTAGGAACGTTAGGGATATAGAGGATGCCCACTGGATTCATACTTTGTTGCTTTCCCAGGGGGGACTTACTTTTCCCCATAATGATCTGTTTTTGCATTTTTTTAGCTATTTTAGTATTGTACCTGCACAATGTTCGCCCAATGTATGGAAAATAGTGAACGGCGTGCATAGGATAAATCAACTATATGGCACAAGATTAGGGCTCGCTGAGGTCTGCTTTTGTTACTCCTTCTCTCGAACTAGTTCGGGTGTCCTGTACCTCAAAGCTAGGAACCCTAATAGGGTATTGGTAGTAAATCTACCTGATTCCCATAAGGACTACTGGCAGGAAGGTTTTCTTGTTAGGAATTGGAAGTTCTCTCCCCAATCTGAAGGGTCAAGGTCTGAAAGATTCTCTGTTCCCTTTTATGGGGAGGAATATATAGGTAGATATTTGTACTGTTGCTTCAATCTCTGCTGACTTATGACTTTTCTAACTCCTTTTTGCATTTTCTTTTACAGCGAAGTCACGGAACTTGGAGCCTGCTCTTAGCGAGATCTGAATTTTTGAGTTGGTTAAAGCTTGGAACATCAGAGAGCCCTTGGGTGACGACGAGCATCCCAGATCTGCCGCTTTCTTGTTAGAGTATAAGAACGTAGGCTCTAACTTTTTAGCACGGCCTGTGGACAGTGTTCCAGAGTTTGCTTCCTTCGAAGAGACTACTGCCAAGCTAATCCAGTTGGACGAAGAGGAGGGGAGTTCTGTCAGTAGCAGTTATTCTAATTCTGAAGAGGATTCAGAAGCTCAAGGATCGTCGAGCACTTCCAACAGTTCTGGTGAAGAGTTGCCTCCCAGGAAGAATTTGATCAGAGATGATGATGATGATGATGACGTGCTTCTTGCACAGAGGTCCAAGAAACTAAAGTCTGCATTTTGGGTCATAGCTACTGGTTCTCGACCTTCTTCTTAGGAGCAAGAGAAGAGGAGGAAATAGGAGGAACATGCGAGAGAGAGGGAGAGGAAAAAGGAGGAGGAAAGGAGAAAGGTGGAAGAGAAGAAGAAAGTGGAGGAGAGAAAGAGAAGGGGGAGAGAAAAAGAGGAGGAGAGGAGGAAGATAGAATCGAGGACCAAAACAGGTCAAGCCCTGGTCCCAGTATCTGCCTTGCCTGAGGGGGCTTCGGTGGCCACTTCTCCTCAGCTTGCCCCTACGCTGCTCGAGAGAGCAGTCCTTCCTGCGGATCGCCAGAGGACGTTGGGGTCTGATCAACTGGCTTTGCAAGCTAGCCAGAGGCTCGCCTTGGTGAAGTTCTCTTCTAATTCTCAATTTCTTTTAACAAGTCTTGATGGTTTCTTCTTCTTGATCCCTCCTTTATTCTTTGCAGTTTGTGACCGACTTTGCTGTGCTCTATCGCTCTTGCGATGAGCTGGTGAGGAGGAATGGTGAGCTAGAACAGTAAAAATCTTCTCTGGAAGCCAGGGGCTCTCAGTTGGAAGCCGACCTGAAGGCTGCTGATGCAGCTCGAGTTTCACCTGACCTGGCCCTTGCCAATTCTGCTCGTGAGAGAGACGATGCGGTCAGGGAGTTGGGCGAGCTGAGGAAGGCTTATGATTTGGTATGCTCGAGCAAGATGGACCTTGCAGAGAAGAACAGGGATCTGGCCGAGCAGCTGGAGGCGGAGAAAGCCCAGGCAGCCACCCTTAAGGAGGACTCGTACAACTCTGGCTGGGCTGCGGCGTATGAGGACGCTGAGGTTCAGATAGGCTACATCAGCCGTCTGAACTTCAAGAAAGGGTGGAATAAGGCTCTCGTGGCTGCTGGGGTGGACGTTGCGTCCCCACTCTTTGACGAGCACGATCTAGGGCCGAGGCCAATCGTAGATGAGGTCCTTTCCCCAACTGCTAAAAACACCGGTCCTGTCTCTCAGGCGACTCCTGCTGATGCTCCTTTGGTTGAGAGGACAGAGGGCACTCCTGTAGAGGGTAATGCCCCTGCTCATGCTGATAAGGACAAGGGACCATCCACCTCTGGGCTAACCGAGGTTGCTAGTTGATAGGGTTGCTTTGTAATTTTTTCTTTTTCAATCTGATGTAACCTCGTTCCTTATTAATGAAAAGACTTCATTTTTGTTTATGCTGATCTCTTTCTCTTCTCTTTCTTTTACTTATAGTTGGTTGATGTTGATGACTATATTCCTGCTACCTCCCAACTGGGTAGGACTCTTGGTCCTAATGCAAGCCCTGCTGTTCGCCAGGCCTTTGTTAGACTTTGTAAGTCACTTAGGTCTAGGAATCAGAAATATAAGGAGCAATCCGAGCTGGTGGCTAAGCTGAAGGATAGGCTCCAGGAAATGGAAGAAATCCGTGCCTCAGTACAAGAAGAAGTCAGTGCACTGAGAGAAAGGTTACTGGAGGCCACCGAGATTAACCAGGTTGGGGAGTTCCTGCAGCAGGAGAATGAAGACTTGAGGAGGGAGGTCCTAAAGCTTAAGGATCATTCATCGAGCACCGTTCCAATAGTCCTGCAAGGCTCTTCTTCGTCGCGAGCTGCTCGGCCTCCCCTCTCGCGTGCTGGCAGGAGTGCCAGGGGTAGGAACAGGGAAGCCGTCGAACAGCGTGATAGGGAGATTGGGGAGCTGCGCGACGATGTTCGATGAGCTTATGTAATTACTGCTGGGCTCCAGAGGGACATCACCCGACTGCGGCATTTATTCAAGAAGTGTCCTCGACAAGTGTGGTATGATGGCTACGACTAAGGTTGACTGGATGCTCCAACGAGACTATCAGAGTTCGAGGAACTTTCCTTCATTAGAGGGTGGTTGAGTGCCCTAAAAGAGCTGCAGGTCCCGAGGAACTCGGTGTTATGGTATCGACACGAGATGTCCTCCTCCACTCTGATGCCCAATCCATTCAGGAGGGATGATCGATGGATCCCCATTGATGCTATTCCCCGACAACTATTGGAGTTGGATGCAAATGAGGTCGTGGAAGAGCTAGCCCCCGCTCCTGATGATGGAAGGAGAGCTAAAGTTATTGATTATCTTGTTCGGAGGCTTCCACCTCCTTGAGATCTTTTTACTCTTTTTCTTTTTGATAATGTAAATGCTTTGGGCGAGCTTCGCCGACTAAACATGTATTATCATTGTTTGTAAATATAAAAGATTAATGAAAAATTCGTGTTTTGGGCAATTTTGCCGACTAAACGTGTTCATCCAATCTTTCTATATTTTTGCTGCTTCATAATCCTTCTTGTTTTGTCATGCGAGTGTCCCCCCAGTCCAGTATGATACAAAAATACCATTGTGCCCCACTTTACCTTTTAGGTTGTGTCGTCACACTCCCTTAGGCCTAAGTAGGGCAATTGGCGAGGACACACCTGGTATTGGATGTCTTCATCTGATCAGGATTTTGTTTAACCAAAGTAGGTTTGATGCCTAAGAATACTCTATAGGGCTTCATATATTGCCAGGGGCAATGCTAAGATGTATTTCGTGCTTCATTACGATGACCTGAGGAGGGGTGCTCCCCTGCTATATCGACCATTGTGCCTGTGATTTGGAAGGGATGTGTAATAAAATATAACTGTTACTAATTAGAGAGTGATCAACTGAGAGATTTTCATTAGTGAGATGGGAAATGAACTGTCCTTTCTCATAACGAATACAATAAAAGATTTAATAATAGAACTCCTAAAAATAGAATTTCTTGAGATTAGCTGCGTTCCATGCTCGTGGTATCTCCCTGCCCTCCATCATTTCCAAATGATAGGCACCCTGCAGGTCGTCTCTAATTATCTTATAAGGTCCTTCCCAGTTTGGGCCCAGCTTACCGTCTGATGGCTTCACTGTGTTGCCCAGGACCTTTCTTAGAACATAGTCCCCAACTTTGAATCTCCTCGGGTTGACCCTTTTGTTGTAGTGCTTCGCGAGCTGTTGCTGATAGCTTGCTAGTTTCACTAGGGCAAGTTCCCTGCGCTCGTCGGCCAGGTCGAGTTCAGCGAGCAAAGCCGCATCGTTCTGGCCTTGTTCGACAAGGTCGGATATCATTGTTGGCAATCCTGCTTCTAGTGGGATGATCGCCTCCATACCATATGTTAGTGAGAATGGCGTTTCTCCTGTTGCTCGCCTAGGAGTCATTCTGTATGCCCATAGGATATGCGGTAGCTCAGTTTCCCATGCGCCTTTGGCTTTATCTAACCGCTTCTTCAATCCAGCGATCACTGTTTTATTGGAAGCTTCAGCTTGTCCGTTGCTTTGAGGGTAGGCCACCGAGCTGAAGTGGTGCCTGATCCCGTGTTCATTACAGAAGTCCTGAAAAGGGCCACTCTCGAACTGTGTTCCATTATCGGTGATAATGGTTATGGGGATTCCGAATCGAGTGATTATATTCCTCCATACGAACCTTATCATGTCTTCATCTCGGATGTTCGCTAGTGGTTCTACCTCGATCCACTTGGTAAAGTAGTCAGTTGCAACCAATAGGTATTTGCGATTGCCGGCAGCGGTGGGCAGTGGTCCCACGATGTCCATTCCCCATTGGGCGAAAGGTCAGGGGCTGGTTAGGGATTTTAATTCGCTGGCGGGCTGGTGGACCATAGGAGCGTGAAGTTGGCATTTCAGGCATTTGCGGACATATACTGCGGAGTCCTTTTGCATGTATGGCCACCAATAGCCTTCCTTCATTGCTCGGAAGGCTAGAGACCTCCCTCCGATATGACTTCCGCAGATTCCTTTGTGAAGCTCATGAAGCACTGCCTTGACATCGCCTGGGTGGACGCATCTAAGGTAGGGACCGGAGAAAGATCTTTTATACAAGTTGCCTCCTGTAGATAAGTGAAAGCGAGCAGCTTTGACTCTTATCTGGTGGGCAGTTCTCTTATCCTCTGGAAGCGTTCCGTCCTTTAAATAGTCCTTCAAAGGGTCCATCCAGCTGGGGGCTGATTCCAATTGGAGTATTGGTTCCGCGTTTGGCAGCTCGCAGTTGGGATAAATGCTTGGGCAACTGAGAAAATCGATAGGGATAACCCTTCTAAGGCTTGAATCAACCGCCGAACTCAGGGCTGCTAATGCATCAGCGTGGCTGTTTTGCCCCCTGGGAAATTGTTGGATGTTGATCTCTTCGAAGCTCGTCATTAAGTTTTTCACCAGGGAGAGGTAGGCTGCCATTCTTTCATCCTTTGCATTATAGTCTCCACTTACCTGGTTGGAAACTAGTTGCGAATCGCTGAATACCTGCAAACGCTTTGCTCCCAGAGTTTGCGCTTTTTGGAGACCTGCATTAGGGCTTCGTATTCGGCTTCGTTGTTGGAGGCTGCAAATCCCAGCCTGATTCCCTGCTCAAGGAATGTGTTTTCTGGAGTGATGAGAACAATTCCTACCCCTGCCCCCTTTGAGTTGGAGGCTCCATCAACGAATAGTTTCCAACTTTCCACTGTAGCTTGGTTGTTTTGCTCTGTTGGCTTAGGCTGGTCGGAGGTTTCTTCGCCTGTGAATTCAGCTATGAAATCAGCGAGGATTTGACCCTTGATAGCTGTCCTTGGTTGAAATTGGATGTCAAACCGGCCGAGCTCGAATGACCATTTAAACAGTCTGCCTGACAAATCCGCTTTCCTTAGGACAGCCTTGAGGGGGTGTGACGTGAGGACGATGATCGTATGAGCTTCGAAGTAATGCTTCAGTTTTCTCGAGGCTATTACTAGGGCGAATGCGAGCTTTTCCAATGATAAGTAGCGCTGCTCGGCATCTAATAAGGTTTTGCTCGCGTAATAGACGGGATGTTGGATTCCTGTAACTTCGCACATTAGTGCCGAGCTGACAGTATGACAGGATACAGAGAGGTAGAGGTACAAAGGGTCCATTTGCTGTGGTATGACAAGCAGTGGTGGAGTGCTTAGGTAGGAATTGAACTCGTCCAATGCTCGCGAGCAATCTGGGCTCCACTCTACTGTTTTGCTGCCCTTTAAGAGTTGGAAGAAAGGCTTGCATCTCTCGGAGGATTTAGAAATGAAACGATTCAGAGCAGCGAGCATTCCAGTGAGCTTCTGTACATCCCGGATTGTGCGAGGAGGTTGCACTCTGCTGATTGCATCAATCTGGTCCGGATTAGCCTCTATGCCTCGCTTACTGACCAAATACCCAAGAAACTTCCCTGACTGGACACCGAAGGAACACTTGCTCGCATTGAGTTTCATTCGGTATTTCATGAGGATTTCGAAGGTACTTGACAGGTCCGAGAGGTGACTCTCCTTCTCCTTGCTCTTGACGAGCATGTCGTCGATGTAGACCTCCATTGTGTCTCCCATTTGATTTTTGAACATTTTAGTAACTAGCCGCTGATAGGTTGCCCCTGTATTTTTTAGCCCAAAAGGCATGACCTTGTAACAATATAAACCAATCGTCGTGATAAACGCCGTCTTGTCCTGATCTGGGGCATACAAGGGAATTTGGTGATACCCCGAGTATGCGTCCAGGAAACTCATTCGTTCGTGAGCTGCGGTGGCGTCTACTAATTGGTCTATTTTTGGAAGAGGGAAGTTATCCTTGGGGCAGGCTTTGTTGAGGTCAGTGAAGTCTATGCAAACTCTCCACTTTCCGTTGCTTTTCAGAACTACCACTGGGTTGGATAACCATTTGGGGAATTGCACTTCCCGTATGGATCCTGCATCCAATAGTTTTTCGACTTCTTTTTCTATTGATCTGGCCTTCTCGGGAGAAGTTCGTCGTGCCTTCTGTGTTATCGGCTTGAATGTGGGATCGACGTGCAACTGGTGGCAGACCATACTGGGATCGATTCCTGGCAGCTCATAAGGTTCCCAAGCGAAAAAATCTATGTTGCTTCTGAGTAAGGTTGACAACTCCTTTTGCTCTTGGTCGGTGAGTGACGCTCCGATCAAGAAGACTCTGCTATTGTCGCCTTCCCTAGCCGCCACTTCTACCAGGTCCTCGACGACGCGCTCAGTGGGGAGGAGCCTGGTCTCCTCTACTCCAGGCCTTCCGTATTTTAATTGCTATTTGGAAGGAATTGCACCTTCCTCCACTTTCTCACTGGGTTGATCAGATTTTTCCTCTGGCTTTGGTCAGATGGCCGCTATGAAGCACTTCCTTGCCATTGCCTGGTCACGGTGTATCTCCATTACTCCTCGCTCGGTAACATATTTGAGCTTCTGATGGTAGGTCGAGGAGACTGCCTTCATCGCATGAAGCCATCCCCTACCGAGGATGGCCTGGTACGGTGAATCAATGTCGACCACCAAAAACTTGATCATCTTGGAAATATTCCCAGCGCGCACTAGCAGTACTATTTTGCCCAGGGGCATGGTCATTTTTCCAGCGAAGCAGACCAGAGGGACAGTAGCTCCCTTTAGGTCGGCGACGCTCAACTTCAATTTCCTGAACAGGTCGATGTACATTACTTCGGATGAGCTTCCTTGATCGACGAGCAGCCTGTCGATGTCCAAGTTGGCTATCCTGAGTGTAATGACCAAGGCATCATGATGTGGGGTCCTTACTCCCACTAGGTCTTCATCCGTGAAAATAATATGCCTGTTGTAGTTGATATCCTCTGCTCACCGACGTTTTCCTGACTGTGATTTTGCTGGATCAATCTGAAAAGCTTGCATTATCGCTGTCAGTTTCTTTACCTCCATTCGAGCTGAGTTCCCTTGTATTTGCTTGACGTCAGATACTCCGTAGGTTACTGCGAATTCATGTTCGGCATCATCCTCCAGCACGTTGTCGGGTTTCGCCTCTCTGTGGGCAACCACTTTCTCTACCTTCTTTTCCACAAAGTCATTCAAATGCCCAAACTGGGCCAACTCCTCGAGGTGGGACTTAAGAGCCTTGCAGTGCTCTGTCTTATGCCCTCCCTCTTTGTGGAAAGCGCATATTAATGCATTGTTTCTTTTTGAGGGGTCTCCTCCCATTTTCCGAGGCCATTTGATGAACGGCTCATCCTTGATCTTCGCGAGAATTTTGTAAATTAACTCTTTGAAGACGGTGTTGACCGCCTGGAACGATTTTGTTACGTTAGGGTTCCCTCCGTTTTTGGAGCCATTCTTGCCCCCACTCTTTCCTCCTTTCTTCTGGTTCTCAACTTTCTCACTTCCCTTCGTAGCGAGCTTGGCTCGACCATTTTCTCCTACATTAAGGCGGGTGACATCTTCCACCTTTGCGTATTTCTCAATTCGGGCCATCAGGTCGTCAATGGTCATAGCTTCCTTCTTTGTCAAGGACTGGTAAAGGAGGGAAGAGCTAGGTAGCCCAATCTTGAAGGAAGCCACTGCCACCTCTTCCGCGCAGTCCTCGATCTCGTTGAATAATTCCCAGTACCTCTTCGCATAGTCGTGGAGTGTTTCTTGAGGCGTCTTCTTCATTGTTAATAGAGCATCCATCCTTTTGGGATGGGAGCTGCTGGTGATGAACCGGGCCGTAAAGAGCTCGGCCAGGGATTTGAAATTTTTGATGGATCGGTGAGGGAGTTTTTCGAACCATTTCTGGGCCACGTCATGGAGGATCGAGGGAAAAATACGGCACATCAGTGCATCCTGGTGACTCCATAGGGTCATGGCCTGCCGGTACTGCCTGACATGGTCAATGGGATCAGTCTTCCCGTCGTAAATCTTGAACCTTGGAATGGCAAATTTCTTGGGAGCCTCTTCCTCTTTAATTTCCCTCGTGAAGGGTGACTTCATCTGGGTCTTGAGGGCTCTTCTGGAGAGTTCTCTGGTCGACCTGGTGCCGCGGTGAGCTGGATGTTGGTCCATTTCCCTGCGGCGAGCTCTAGTAGCGGCGAGATCTTCTTAGTTATTCGCGGAGGTCGTCGTCTGAGTCGCCACCTTCGGCCCTTTGATATTCCCGCCTAGGGCTCCTTCCTCGGCTGCGAGATTTGCTCGCCTGAGGGCTGGGAGTGCGATAGGGGTATCTCCTGGTATCACGACGTAGTTCCTTCTCCAGTCTCTCCAGTCTTCTTTTCAAGCGAGCATTGTCAGCCTCTTATATGCGAGAAGACTACCTCTGCTCGTGGAGCCTTGCCTCGTATGCATCAATCAATCTGGATATCTGCGTGGACCTTGCTGGTCCTTGACTTTCTTCTGAGGCTGGTGTTTCTAATCGAGCCCCACGATCTGAACGTCGGACTTTAGACCTAATCCTGCGAGGAGCAGGTGGCTCTTGAATATCCCCTGCTTGAGGAGCGTTTCTGCTGTGACCAAACATCTTATATTCTTTTCTTGGCGTGGGCTCTTCTCAGGGAAAGATGAACGTTTCCCACAGACGGCGCCAATTATGGAGACAACTATTGTGCAACACAAATAAATATGAGAGAAGTAATGACCAAGAAAGAATAAATAAAACGCCAAGCACACAACAATAGATGTACGTGGTTCAGCAAAGATGTACCTATGTCCACGGTGGTGCAGTCAGTATTATTTCTCAATATTCTGGGGAATGAGTACAGAGAATACAACTTGTCTTTTGCCCCAGACCTAGGGTTTAATTTATAAATGTGTATGTTAGTTAGTGAAGATGATGGGTTCCTCCTTATTATCCATCTTCCCTATAACTTCCCTTCATGGGATCGTGCTCCCCTATAACTTCCCTTCATGGGATCGTGGGGAAATCGGATCAATACAAAAGATGAGGGGCCTGGACTTTGGGCCTCTAGGGCTGGGCTACTCGTCCAGGCCTGTAGTACTAAATTCTGGGTATCCACAGCGATAGACTACTTTTCAAAGTCGGTAGAGGCCAAGGCCATGATCAATATCTTAGAAAAGAAGACCTTTCATTTCACGTGGAAGAAAATTATTTGCAGATACGACTTACCTAATACACTCATCTCAGACAATGGTACCCAATTTAAGAACATCTCCCTAGAAAAATATTATAAAAAGGTCGGCATCAAGCAATTCTTCTCTGCTCCAAACCGACCTCAGGTTAATGGTCAAACTGAAGTCATTAATTGAACTATTCTTGATGGAATCAAGAAATGGTTGGAAGATGCTAAGGGTAGATGGACTAAAGAGGTACGTGTTTTACTATGGACTTACCAGACAACATTGAAAACGCGAACAAGGGAGTCCCCATTCATGTCGGCTTATGGTTTAGAAGATATAATGCCTATAGAGATTGGTCTCCCCACTCACAGAGTTAAGATGTATGACCCCGAGGGAAATATGACAGAGAGAAAACTTGACCTTGATCTGATTGAAAAAAGAAGAGAAGACACAGAGGTTAGGCAAGCAGCTTACTAGCAAAGGATGGCTAAGTTCTACAATAAGAGGGTAAAAAAAGGTGATAGCTATGGGAGATTTAGTTCTGAAAAGGATGTGGCAGAAACCTAACAAGCTCCATGCCAACTGACTCCTTACAGAGTTATTGATGAGGTCATCCTAAGGACGTACCGACTGAAAAATCTAGAGGGAGAGCCCTTCTCCAACCCCTAGAACACCGACCATTTAAGAAGATACTACCATTAAAATATCTTGGAGATTATCTTGTATGTTAAACTTTTTCCATTGTATGATATAGTATATAAATGAAAATTATCCTGCATGTGTTCCCTCATATCTTATTTATAGAAATTAAATTATATGGTCTAAATGTCCTCAAGCTATAAAACTTCATTCGTGGTGAGATAGAAATAACCCAACCTTGGTAAAATGATAGCCTGGAGGGGCCCGAACCCATCTATGGATTTTCAATAACACCAAGAGGGGTAGATTTCATTATTAAAACATCACCAACTTGGTGAAGAAACCTCTTTTGGTTGAGACGATACTCAACCATGCATTCTCAAAATGACGAAATAACACCATAATTTGGTGAGTCCAAATTCAAAGTCACTTGGGTATGGTTCATTATTTAAACATCATTAATTTGGTGAATATGAGATGAAACATCATTAATTTGGTGATCTCGGGCCTTTAAACATCATTAATTTGGTGAATATGAAATAAAACATCATTAGTTTGGTGATCTCAGACCTAACATCATTAATTTGGTGAATATAAGATGAAGATGAAACATCATTAGTTTCTGGTATCATACTTCAAAAGATAGCAAGCAGAAGATAGAAAAATTATGGAAAGCAAAATTTCATTCATCTAATACGAGGTTTCAAGGTTGCAAAAGGAAGTAAAAGTAAAAAAAGCCCTCAGGGCTGACTGCCTAAATAGGAAAACTAATAATTAAGGAGCCCTTAAGGTCGAACATCGTCTTCGATCAGGGCCGACCCATCACGAGTCTGAACCATTTCAGTGGCTCTGACACTAGTGGACCCAACCCCATCTTTGTGGACATTCGACGCGACATCGTCCCCAAGATTCTCTCTAACCTCTAGAAGACTGGTCTCTGCAGGGGTGGTAACATCGCTCTCAACCTTGACCAAAATAACTCCGAGATGAGGGTCACCAAAATCAAGGCCTACAAAGTCATCCGGGGATAGGCTCCCAGTCTCAACGTGTTTAAGGGTAGCCCATTGGCTAGCAACTCTAATACCCCTTTTAAGATAGTCAAAGCCGAGGTCCACAAATTCATCAGACACTTTGTAGTTGGTAATGATTTGGTCCTTAGCCTCAGCTAAGGCAGCTTTAATGACGGCATCAATGCTGGTCGGCCTTCAGAGTGGTGACCATATCTTTCTCCTTATTCAGATCCCCCTTGACCTTGTCAAGGTCGGCCTTCCCAGACTTCTCTGCTTTTTAAGCATTTTGGACCTTTTGGATTAAGGGCAGCCTCTTTAGAGTCCAGTTGGCCAAGTGGTGAAGAGAAACCACACCCTATAATATAAGAGGAAGACATTTAAGTAAGAGACACATAAAATGAAGGAACAACACTTAGGCGAATGGTTTTTTCTTAAATTTATCTGGACAGTTCGAGGAATGGGGAATTCAGCCAGTAGAGGGATGTCTATGGATTGAATGAAACGTTTGTCATCATCTGAGATGAGGGAGCCGAGGGTATCTTTAGCCTTCAGACTATAACCAATGATTCTATTATCACTTATTTTCAGCTGTGACAGACGAGCAACGAGAGCGTCGTTCGTTGAAATTGTGATGGCAAGGTTGGAACACTATGTTTTGGAAGGCCGAGTGGAGGTTGGATCAACTGGCTGACCCTTCCTCTTCTTCCTGGCACCATCGGTTCTACTAGAGCCGACAGTCTTTTTCGATAGTACAGTTGGAGGGGTAGCCTTGTTGCCATGCCTATCAATAAGCTTGCTCAGATTTGGGGATGATATCTTTCAAAGATCGTATAAAGTTCCTTCCAGACACTCTACAAAAGAAAAGTCTCAGAATCAGTGTATCGGCTATACAAAGGTACAAATGATCACTTAGCAACAATAATAAAAAAACTTACGAAGTTTAGTTAGGGGCCACCCCCCAGACCTGTCTGATCAAGGTAGTACGGGGTCATTAGATGCTCAAACTTCATAAGGCGACCTTTTTCCCCTTGGATACGAAGTTTGTTAATCTTATCATAGGCCTAAGGTCTCAATCCCGGGTTAGCTTTGGTCAATATGGGGACCTTACCCCACCTCAGAAGAGTTCTAGGCACTGACGTCCCACAGGCATGGACGGGCCCAAACTCCTAAGCACCCGAAATGAATAATTATCGTGGTTTCTAACTATGGTTGGAGGTCTGAGTCACCAGTAAGATTTTTTTTAGACTTCCTGGCTACAAAATGATAGTAGCCTGGATGAGTCTTGGAAGACGATAGTGCGTAACAACTAAGGAATATGTGAACTGGAAGGTCGGTTTGATGTACAACCTTCCAAAGGATGATTGATCCAATCATAACTCTCTATGCATTCGGAGATAGCTAAGAAGGGGCAAGGTTTATACTAGTAAGGATGAATCAGATTGTGGGGTGAATAGGCAAATGAAAACCTAACTTAAACATCTTCTTGTAGACACAGATCTCACCATCTCGATTGTGAAAGGATCTCTTGTTCTTGAGAGGTATCCTCATAGAAATAGAGGTGTATGAAGACTAAGAGATCAGCCTCAGATACAGAACTCTCATACTCAGCAACGATGGAGGTGTAAACCTCACTCTCCTCCTCACTATTACTCTCCGGGACCTCAACCTGGGTGTTGTTCAGGTCACCGCTAAGGAACCTCTAAACGAACTTGGCTCTAGTGGCGGACGATAATGGAAAGACATCTATTAGAGGAGGGAATGAAACATTAAGTTATAATATTTCCACAGAATCAGAGTCACATGATGACTCGACTCCTTTTGAAGATGAGGTACGAGAGGAAACCTCTTTAACATCAGACTCTGCACTTTACATAAAGGAATAATCCATAGCCTCTTTATATGAATCAATGCTCTCGGCTTGTTGAGAGGTGGACATAGGGTCGGCAGTAGATGACTCTGACATTGGTTCACAAGTCTTAATGACTTGGGGATATACTACAGCCAAGGGTAGTGGAAAGATAGGACGAACTGGAAAAGAATCGGCCTTTCGACTCTCGGCTTGGGCTTCCTCTATCTGCCTAATCTTATCAAATCACTTTTCTCTCAGGGTAGGTAAGTCCTCTAATAACTTGTACAAGCATCCGAAGGACGAGGCTACACTTGGGTAAAACTATAAAAGGTAATAAAGGGCAAATAACTTAAAAGTTTGACTGTAGTTGACTCAAGGATCAAACCTTGGGAATTTGAAAGGTTTTCCTAAGAACACCAAGAACAACCCTAACTTGACCAACTGACTGGAGTTTGCCTGAAAACATAAAAAATGAAAGCTTAAGCCTACCAAACTCTCATGAACACACGAGCAACCTAAAAACCATCGATAAGCTACCGTCTTCAACCTGAAAACCCCTAATTGTGGTAAAAACTATCGCTAGAAAATAGGAAAGCTGACCGGAAAAGTAATGTAAAGATTAGAATTATTGGAAATGAAGAAAACAGGGGGTGAAGAGGATTACCTGAGCAAACTTAATCTCTTGAGACAGGTGGAATTATATGAGGCGACTTGAGATTAGAAGCTTTGCATGTTTTGAGATTTGAAAGGCTCTGGGTTTTTTGCAAAAACGACCAGCACGAAGGTTTATTTGAGAAGAAAGAGAAAACCTTTGTTTATTTTTGTGTTAAATAATCCCCTAATGATTATGCACATGTCCCAATGGTTCCATCATAAAAGGCACGAAACCCCAAACATGCAGCCACCAAACCCTACTTGGGGCAGACGCCAACTAATTAGGTCAGTGACATATGTCACCCACTCATGTATCAAGCTCTATACAGCCAATAAGTTAGAGACCTCTCCTTACACATTCAACAACACGTACCCCTCAACCTACTATTCACACAGAAGGATAAGGGAAAGGGGTGATTGATATGTCCAAAGTGAACCCTTGTTTTGGAGGAAGAGTATCACCATATCTCACTGCTGAGTCACCATAAGAGTCCCACATGCCTATAGTGGGATCTTCCGAATAAGAGTCGACCTTATCTCAACATGCCTCAGCTATATAGAAGGCCGATACCACAAGAGAATCACGTGTTCAACAAGGACCAGCTTTGTAATCTATTATGGCCGATAATAGGAGTGATCGCACTAATCTAACCTCGGCCTGATCTATTTAGCGGAGGTCATACTTGTGTCTGTGAGCATAGTACCATCCTATCAGAGTTATCAACCTCATATCCTGCCAGACCGAGCTCCCAGCGGATGATACTAAGCATCGCGAGCATATGCAAGTATAGAAGTAGGAAGCCCACGTGGACAATTTTGTTATAACAAGATCATTCCCTCACGTGAGGGAATATTACATCATTATTATATCCATGTGCCAGGGACATGTGTCTTCATCTTATTGGGAGTTTCTTCATGCACATGCTGATTACATGCTTATAGGGGTACATGACACCCCCAAGCCCTATATATACACTTCATCTTCTCTATGAGAAGGGTCCGATCTCTCTTAATCCAAAACCCATACAAAATTATGTCTAATTTTATATAGAAGAGAGAGAGAGAGAGAGAGAGAGAGAGAGAGTTTTGAATTCTGTATCCATGGCCATTAGTGCCCTTATTTAGTGGATTTCTCGCACACTCACACAGTGGATGTAGGCCTAATTGGCCGAACCACTTCAAACCATTGAGTTAATATTCTTACCCTCATCTCCTTCTCCCATAAATACATATATCCATCTCCATTGCTGTTCTGTGATTGAGCTTAAGATATTCATAATTTCATCTTAATCTGGTGGTTTCGATTACAGCATTATAAATGCCCCTCACCTCGCATCTTTTTAAACATTGTTTGGGATACAAGTGGCGGTGAGAAGTTTCACATGTCACTTTTGCGTATTTGATTTAATAATAATTATTTTTACATTTTGGTGGAAAGTTTAACTTTTTACTGTTCATAATGTTTGTTTTACTAATTGTTGAAAGTGATCCATAATTTTTTTCCCTATAGCAGATCCATAATTTTTTGGGACACCAATCTTATAAACCACAAGGAGAGAAAATCCTCTAATCTAACTTACAAAAATTCGAGAATCAATTATTGAATTCAATGCACTTTTGTTTTTTTTGTGAGTTTTCCTTTCTTCATTTGCTTAAAGTAATTTAATACGACATGATATCATTTTGTGCACTAAAAAAAATAGAATTCGCGACATCTTTTGGCGAATTCAGTGTTTTCGTATTGCCAAAAAGTAGACTTTTGGTGATATATATAGATTTTGTGTTGCAAAAAATTGTTATGTTGGTGGGCTCCCCACTAACATTTCCACCCAAATGTCATTTACATTTCGAGATACCCGATTGATGTCGCGGATTTGGTCCCCTACTTTTGGCGACATGTGTTGTATGTCGCGAAAATATCACTCGCGTTTTGTGACATGAATATTATGTCGCGAAATGGTATAAACTTTCAGCTTCATCATATGCATATAACGATATATATTTTAACTTAATTTAAAAAAAATAAAAACTCAAAATTTATCTCCCTTTTATTTTTCAGCCAAAAATTTATTTCCCCCCTCGAAACTCCCAAAATAGTTAAAAAGCACATTGTTGAGGGGAGTAAACCAAAAACATTTAGCTGCCAGGAAATTGATCATCTTCAAAAAATTCATAAGTTTTTCTTTGAACGGAGTAACTAAGTGTCGTTCACAGTTCAAAATTAAAACATTGGTTTTTCGGAAGCGTTGGATTCTCAAACGGTAAAAAAAACTTGTGATGACATTTGGTGTAACCCCTTTACAAATCACTTGCAAAAAGAGGTATAAAGCCTCATCCACTAGTTTTTCCTTATAAAGACTGTCAATAATTGTGCTATATACCACAAGATTAATCCCCAAATTTCTTTTGTCAATCTTCTTCAGCAATCCAATAGCAATGCTACTGTTTTCCCGTTTTACATAACCCATTGACAAGGGTCCCACGAGTTATGCCATTGGGTTAGATCCCTTTCACCTTAATCTGATTAAATAAGTGTACAACCTCATTAATTATATCTGCACCAATCAACCCGCTCATCAAACTATTGAAGGCGATACAGTTTGGTTGGTAACCAAGTTTGAAGATTCTCCCTAAAGTATAGAAACCCAAATCAACCCTATTGAGATAGAACTAGAAATTCATTAAGATATGAAGAGTATAACGGTCGACCTTAACTATTGGCAATGATTCAATTTGTTTAAACAAAGAAATAACTGTGGTATAATGCTTCATCCTGATAATGGACCCTGACAGGTGATTAAAATAGAGAATCGAGGTAAATGGTAGAATTTGAGCCATTTGATTAAACAAATCTAGGGCATCCTGGGAACTATTGAAGCCACATTTTCATTGGTTTCTGACAAAATTATAAAAGTGGGTTGGGGTATTCAGAAGTTGTTCTAGTTTTCCATCCAAAGGAGTTGGAGTTGTAGCTTGAGAAAGAGTAGAATAATGAGAATGAGAATGGAAATGAACCCTCAATTGAGAATCAATTGAGTTTGTAGTAGCATTGAGAAGATCCACAAATTTTAAGCTTAAGGTTTGGGAAGCAATAATATATGTCTTCATTGTCATCGCCACTTTTGTACGAATAATGTATGAGAAATATGTTACGCTATAATTTGAGAGAGAACGACTTGGGACCCATGGAGTGTTTATGAAGTTGGGCTATGGGTTTTATTTGCAGTTAAAAGGTTAGATGAAAGGGTTTCACTAGGGATACTTACTATGGTAATCTATAGTATACCTCTAATACGGTAGTATTAAAGGTATTAGTGTTATAATTAATGTCAAAATTGGTGTACTAAATGTTCCCCCAATTTTAATCTTTCTCCACATGCAGTTGATCTTATCACCCATTTATTTTTTGAATAAGATGAGAGAACATATATCATAATTTATCGAGCAAAAGTGACATTTTTCTTTATTGAACCTTTTAATTGTTCAGCAAAAATAGAATATAATTTTAATAGGATATAATTTTTTTGTATAGATTATAATTTTGATAGAATATAGAGATTAACACTAAAAAAAGGCACCTCATCCGTACCATCATTTTAATTTTTATAAGATATAAACTTAGAAAAACCTTACTAATTTATTTAACACTTGGTTAAAAGGTTAAGGAAGTTCCGAATTACTGTTTGAGGAAACTCTTTTAGAAAAATATCAAGAATAACACAAGTTGTGTCATAATGAAAAAAAAAGAACCAGTTATTTCAGAATCTTGGAAATAGGTTTTAAAATAAAACCTAAGTCTTGTATGCAGTAGTAGTAGTAGTGAATTATTAAAAATCACATACAAGGGTCTAGATTTTAAGGTGGTAAAACTCAAAAACTAGGGGAAACATCCACGGTGACCTCTACGCCACAAAAATAAAGATCCACTAAAATCAAACAAAGATTACAAGATTAAAAGCACTAAGCATGAATTCAAGATCCTAAGTCTAAGTCATAAATGTACCTACACGAGCTTTCCTCTCTAAGATAATTCTGATATGCTTTAATCTCCCTAGCAACTTCTTTGCCTTCCTCCTTATTCCTTGTTTGCAGTGACTCAAACAAATTACGATCTCTCAGAACAACCAAACTAACTAGTGTTCATGTGAGAGTGTAGTGAGTGAATAGTGACTATAACTACATGTAATATGCAACTCACATCACTCAATATTTATACAAATAAATTCTACAAATTACATATAGTCTATATGACATGGAGAGAGTACAAACCTCTCAAAAATCAGACTTCAAAATAATTTCAGATCTTAGAAATCTTTTTGAAAAATGGATCGAAGGTTTCAAAACTTATATATATACGAACTAATTTCACAAACTGTGAAACTTAAACTTTTGAAACACATCACATCAAAGATTTAAACACTAGCTTGAAATCCATTTTTCAAAACATTTGAAACAGAAAATGGATCTAGCAAAATATCAACATACAAATCAAGATCCAACAGATAAGAGATAACATAAAACCTAATATATATCATGTGATATTTCTCTTAGTAAATCTCAAGATTTCTATAAGGAAATGCATAATCTATAGTGAGACTTAGTTCCTAAGGGAAATAATAGTTAAAGAGTTCTTTAAATATCAACCAAACACCAAACTCATAAAAATCTAAATGAAGAGGTAGGTTTTCTGGCGAAGATGAAACTTTAAGAACGTTTTTGGTTTTGGAAAAAAACCTAGAGATGTTTATGGACTGGTTTTCTCTCTTCTCTCTCTTTTTGCTCTCTCCCTCTCTCTAACCTCTCTCTTTTTTCATTTTTTTTCTCACAATTGAGATGATTTCCAAAAGTTCTATAATGGCAAACCCAGGTAATTTATTTATACTACCCATGGAAGGATCCGGGAGTTCGACGGGAATAAAGGGTTATGATTGTTTTAACGATTCAACGTTCGAATCCGAAGGTTGAAAAAGGACCGCTCTTATTCTCACTCTAACTGGCCCTAAATGTTATCACATGGACTTTCAGTTAAGACATGCATATTGTTTATAACAAATGATCCAACGGTGGTAACCAATGACCGAGTTGGAGAGAGTAAGGAAACACAAATGTAACCAGTGAGGTAGTAGCACGTGTAGAAATTTTGTTCGAAGAAAAAAAAGTGTTTTAGGATTTAAAAAAATACAATTTGTACCCACAAATGTCACTATCGGATTTGTATTTTACCCTGACACTTTTAGGAATAAAAATATTTCAAATTTTAACCCTAACAGTTGAAAAGAAGATTTTAATTAATTCAAAAATCATTTTAAATGATTTTAAAATATTTTTAAAATGTTAAAAAAATCCTAAAAATATGTAAAAACTTGTACACATATTTAAGAACTTATAAGCATTATTTGTGTCCTAGAGCGTGGTCAAGAGATAAGAGTACTTCCCTTTATTAATAGATATGAGGTTCTTGGACTGTATGAATATTATTGATGAAGTTTGTATACCTTTAGAGGGAATTTCTCAAAATGAATCTACTTATTTTGTCACCATATCCAAACAAGTTAGAACTCCTATATGGTACAGACTCAAGTGAGTCAACCATATAGTATGTTCTTAATCTCCCCCTTTGAATATTGGAGACAAAATTCCTTTGAGTAACGTGTACTCATAGGTAAAAATAAAAAAGATCATAGATTTCCTATACAAAGAATCTATCTAACCATTCCCATCCTAGAACCAAAAATAAGAGAAAAAATACATAACTCAACTAAGATACAGACCATTACCCTAACACTGTGAAAAATGGATGATCTAAAATGATGCCTGAAATAAAACACTTAATTTGGCATATTAGTTGAGTCCAGATATGTAAAAGTTATCCAAGTACTTCTCCCCCAATTTTTCTCAAATATACAATGGGGTAAAGTACAGGATAAAATGAGTGTGTAATAATCATTATATCCACATTTAACGGGTCACTTTAAGGGTCTCCTACATAAAATAAATATAGGAGGCATCTTTTGTCATTTATCAAATGACCGTGCCTTATATCCTCAAAGAACAATTATAAGCATGAAAGTAACCGAAGGATATGATAGGAGATATAATTTTATTCAACTATAACCATACCAATAAAGTTTCACAAGGATTCAAAGCGTAAATTGTCCAATGTCTTGGTGAACAAGTTAGCTAATTGATAGGTAGTAGGTAAGTAGTGAATCTCTAACTCTTTAGACTCAACAAGATCACGTATAAAATGATGTCTAATTTTATTGTGTTTAGTATGTGAATGTTGAAAGGGGTTTTTAGAGATATTGATCTCACTTTGATTATCATAATAGAGAGTTAATTTTTCTTCGTTAATTCCATAGTCACTAAGCATTTGCTTGATTCATAATAATTAGGCGCAACAACTATCTGCCGCGATATATTCGGATTTGGCTGTGGAAAGCAATATACAATTTTGCTTTTTACTATTCCAAGTACTAAATCATTACCTATATAATAGCATGTACCTGAAGTTCTGTTACTGTCGTTAGAACAACCAGCCCAATCGGTATCGGTGTATCCTATAATTGTGCTGTTTGTGTCCTTAGTGTACCAAATGCCTAGGTTTATTATCCCTTTAACATATTTGATTATACGTTTGATACATGAGAGGTGAATTTTGGTAACTTTCACAAAGGCATACAATGAACATAATGTCTGGTCTAGAGGCAGTACGGTACATCAAACTTCCTATCATACTTTTATATATTGTAGGATCTATAAGTTTCCCATTCTCATCTTTAGATAGCTTTGAAGATGTACTTATTGGAGTCCTAGAGACTTTAGCATTATCTAAACCGAATTTCTTTACTAACTTTGGTGCATATTTGGATTAAAATATAAATAACCCATCAATATTTTGCTTAAGTTGTAATCCCAAGAAATATTAATACTCCCCCTTAAGCGACATTTGGAATTCCTCATGCATAATTTTAATTTTTTTAACCTCAGTAGGGGAAGTAGATCCAAACATAATGTCATCGACATAAAGTTAAGCTACTAAGACCTATTTGTAAAAATGTTTAATAAATAATATCTAGTCGTTACCACCTCATCAAAACCCTTTATTGATTAAAAATGTTGACAGGCAGGCCCGAGGGGCTTGCTTTAAACTATATAATGACTTTTTCAATTTTTGGACATAGTTTGGGTAATGAGGGTCGATAAAGCCTTTTGAATGTTCAACGTAGGTTTCCTTTGTCAAAATACTACTTAAAAATGCGAATTTAACATCCGTTTGATAAAGTCTGAATTGTAAGTGATAAGCTATAGCCAAAAGTAAACGAACAGACTCAAGGCGAGTGACTTAGGCAAATGTTTCCTCGAAATCTATTCCTTCAACTTAAGAGTAGCCTTTGGCAACTAATATGGATTTATTTCTAACTATCATCCACGATTCATCTATTTTGTTTTTAAAAATCCATCTAGTGCCAATAACCCTTTTATCTTCTGGCCTAGGCACAAGATACCACAAGTCATGACTTTTAAATTAGACGATCTCTTCATGCATAACACTTATACAAAATGAGTCATTGAGTGCTTCATTCACATTCTTTGGTTCTATGAGAGAAACAAAGCATGGAAAATGAGAAACATAACATAATTGGGATATTGTACGTACGGGCTCATCAAGGTTACTAACAATATTATCAATAGGATGATCTTTAGAAACCCAATTATGCACTTCAGGAGTCTCAGTTGGTAAAGGGTCAATTATCTCTAGAGAGTCATAGATAAAATTATTTTCAGACTCATCCATTATAATTGGTCCTTAATATTTATTCTTAACGTTAGTGCCACTTACTATCACATTTATTGATTCCATAATTGCTTTGGTACATAAGTTAAAAGTATGATAAGACCTACTATTAGGAGAGTAACTCAAAAATATCGCTCTATCACCATGAGTTTTAAATTTAGAGAAGTGTTCTCTGTCCTTACACACATAGTAAGTACTCCCAAAAGTTTAAAAATATTTGAAGTGTGGCTTTTTTCCATACCAAAGTTCATAGGATGCTTGTTTGGTATTTTTCTTAAGGTATACTCGGTTGATTATATGACATGATGTTTGAACTGCCTCAACCCAGAAATATTTTGGCAGATTTTTAGCATGTATCATTACCCTCGCCATTTCTTGGATTGTGCAATTTTTATGCTCAACAACACCATTCTATTGGGGAGTTTCAGGAGCACTGAACTCATTTTGATATCCATTACAGCTAGAATATTCTTTTATTCCTAAGTCCTTAAATTTACCTCCTTTATCGCTTCTTATTCGATTAACTTAAATATTTTTTTCATTCTCGATTCTCAAAAGGATTTTAAAAAATTCTCATAATTTATCGAATTTTTGTTTTAAAAGGCTCCCCAAGTAAATCGAGTAAAATCATCCACAATAACTAAAATGTAACTATTACCACAAAGTCTCACAGTATGTGAAGGATGCATTAAATCCATGTGAACTAGCATTGAGGTTTTGTAGTTAAAGTATCATTAATTTTTTTATGAGCAGATTTAACCATTTCCCTTCCTGACATGGATCACAAACAATGTTTGAAATAGGTCTTATCTTAGCCAACCCTCTAACTAAGTCTTGAGAACTTAATTTACTAAGATTATCATAATTTATGTGGACCAACCTATTATGCCAAATCTCATTATCATCCATTCTGGCAATGTTACAAGTCTCAATACCCGTATTGACTGTGTAACAGTTATCTGGGGTCCTGTGACATGTTATAATACAATCACCATTCTTATTTACAATTTTATAGTTAGTTTTTGAGATTGTGACAGTATGGTTGGAGTCACAAAATTAAGATATTCTTAACAGATTAGCTTTTAAGGCCTTTAACCAATAGCTAATCTTTGAGAACAGGGAGTCTCTTTTCTCAGAATGTTCCTTTACCTATGATATGAGCGCATACTCTGTCTCCAAATAAAACATTCCCTGCTAAGAATTTTGTCTTGTTAGATAATTTAGTATAGTCTCCGATCATATGCTTGTAACAGCCAGAGTCTAAGTACCATCCAGTTGAGGTGTTCTCATCTTTTAAAGCGTTAATCACAATGTTACATCTCAATTGTGGTATTAGATCATCCTTTCTAACATGTTAGCTATAGTTTTAAATTTTTTATGAGATTGTGGTTTAGAAATAAATCTAGGACCCTTTCTCTCAGATTTCTTCTTAGTATTAGACCTTTAATTCCTAACTCTATAGTTAGGGTTTTCATTGGGCTGTTTAGGAAGTACATAGTTATTTCTGCTCTGTCTAGAATAATTAAAGTTTTTGAAAATAGGTGAATTATCAATAGGTTTGTACAGACATTTTTGAAAACATTCAGCTAAGTAGTGTCCATAAACGTCACAATATGAACAGTATTGGTGGCTAGACAGTTGTTTTAGATTTTTAAAATCTTTGAATAGAGTTTTATCCATCTACTGGACATTGACCTTAGGTCTAACTACAACAATTTTCCATTATGGTTCAAATCTTCTCATAGGGGGCAAACATATTATTGATGTAAAAAATTAGATCACTCTAATTATTCAATCACAGATAAATAAATGAGACAAAGAATTTTAAAGTGGTTCAGCCTTATAAGAATGGCCTACGTCCACTATTATGTTATTGTTGAGTGTTTTGGAAATTCTCGATTACAAGTTTTCTCAAAAAATTCCGGTCCCCTTGAATGAGGGTGGTACAATGTATTTATAGCCTTGAGGCTCACATCTGAAAGGGTGATACATTAAATGATATACATATGAAAGGGTAATACATTTAATGCCCTTTAAGCGTGTGCGTCCAAATGATAAGCATTTAATGAATAGTTGAACTGTTGATTATCTGGAAATTAATGCTTATGGCCGAGATGCAGCTCAGACCGCCTTAGTTGCTCGTCGTTCAGGAGTTCCTCGGAGCGATGGAGTTCCTCAGAGTATACCTATTGCTCGGAGTGAGTATGACTTGGTCGGGGAAATAAACTTCCTCGTTGCTGTTGTGCCACGTAGATCGACACGTGTCTTTATTATTCGTCTATGTCAGCATATTAATTTTGGTATCAACAGAAGCCCCAAATGTTTCATATTTCGAGATTTGAGGAGTATGGAACATTCTTTCTTGGTAACATTAAATGACTTTCCTGGTTTTTAGGAGTTTTCAAATTTCCTTCCAAATTCGCAGAATCCGCCTTTTTTGAATTTTTATAAGCGCTTCGATCTTCGTGCACTTTTTGTCCTTTTAGCCGCCGTTAGCGTAATAGTTTCCTTTTTGTAATCATTTCTTTCTCCGTTTCCCAAGGCAAAGTATTTAAACTTCATAGACAATCCCACCGTCTTCTACCTTTTCCAATTTCTGCTTTCGAGTTTTCCATAGTCTTTCTCTCTCTTGTACGTTCATCCTTTTCTTCGTTCGTTGTCAACAGATCTCCCTTTTTTCCTGTAAGATATTCTTCCTTCTTCTTCATTTCTTTTATTCACCATGGTTTATGTTATCGAATATGTTGAGAAGTTCCGTTCTGATTTCTCTATTCCATCTTGGGTAACTTTGGAGGATCTTTCTGAGCCTTCAGATTACTTTCGTTTGGCTGAGGGACATTGGTTTCCCAGCCTCTTTATTGCTGAATGTGGATTTTCTTTTCCACCAAACCCTTTGTGCTTAGAGTTCTGTCAACATTTCAATGTTGTTCCTGCAAAAATAGCCCCCAACACATGGAGAATAGTTAATGGGGTGTATAGGTTAAATCAAACTCATGGAACCCGTATAGGAATTCCTGAGATTATGTATTGTTATAGATGGGCTGTTCTAGATAATTGTTTTATTTAAAAACTAGATTTTTGAATAGGGCTTTAGTAGTCAACCTCCCTGATGCTAACAGGGATTATTTTGAACATGGGGTAGTTATAAAAAATTGGCAACATGCCCCTTTGGTTGGAGATGAAGTATATGAAGGTCCCAAATGCCCTCCATATGGCAATGGGATAGGTTATTTTCATTTTATTTTATTTTTGAAATTATGATTTCATTTTGTTTGAATAAATATGTGATTGACATTTCAATATGTATTTGTTTGCAGTTGACAGCAAAAGAAAGACTCCAAAAGAAACTGAAGTTAATATCAAGCATTTGAAACATATCTGGAGTTTGTATCAGAAAGTTGCTGACGAGCATATCAGGTCTGCATCATACTTATTGCAGTATAGAAGTTATACAACTTCTTTCACTGTTCGCCCTATAATCAGCACTGGTGAACCATTCCCAGTTCCTGAAGATTCTTCACCAGACTCTCATATTCCTTTGAGTCAGAGAATGGGCAAAAGGAGAGTTCCTGCTATCTTTGAAGAGACTGCTTCTGCTGGAGATAGTAAAAGAAACAAGAATGATGTCCCAAAGGGGACAAAGAAAGTAGATGCTGCTCCTTCTGTTGCTCCTCAGAAGGCTGCCGAGAAGCCCCCAGTGGCTCCTAAGAAGAATGCACCTGTGGAAGTGATCACCATTTCCCCAACCAAAAGCTCTTCTTTGGTTGAGACTGTTGAAATGCCACCGAGGAGATTGAAGAAATACTCCTCGGTCAATTTGGCTGAAACCATCACCCATCTCCAAGTTAGTGGAGCTGGTGTTCCAACTATTATTCCTACGAGCTCTGCTATGAGCTCGGTGAAGACTTGGACCATTCCTGAGGTTCAAGGAATTGAAGAGAGTATGTCTTTGGACGTGCTTACATCTTTGGCTACTCGTCACATTGCTTCAGTAAGTTTCTCATATTCTAAATTTTCTTTCTTAATACATGCATCTCTATACTGACTTATCATTATCTTCTTTTTCAGCTGGTGAGTTGTTTTAACACCATTGTGAAGAAAGATGAAGCGATCAAGGCTTCTAGCTCCTCGTCCGGAGTAGAGGATGCTTTGTTGAAGATAACCGAATCTTTGAAGGTCTCTCGTCAAAAGTATGATGAGGATAGAGTTTGATGGGAAAAGAAGCTGTCTGTAGTTGAGGCAGAAAAAGGGAAATTGCGAAATAAAGTAAAAGACCTGGAGAGAGAGAACCAGAAGTATGTCGAGAAGCTCACGTACTTTGGGGAGCTTGAAAATAAATTTAAATTAGCTGAGGAGGAGCTAACCCTTCTGCGAGAAGTAAATCGCCAGAAGGAGGAGGTAGAAGCTAAGTTGAAAGCTACCGAGGATCTTCTATCCGAGAAGCTCTCCTCGGAGAAAATGAAAAGAAAGGTGGCGGTGAAAAAATCTTTCTGCACTGGTTGGGACAAAGGATGGGACAGGGGAGTAGCTGCAATGATGACTCAGGTGCAGTATGGGAGTTTGAAGTACTTCCGAGATGGTTGGGTTGCTGCCCTACAAGAATTGAAAAGTTAATGAAGACTCAGAACTGTTTCAACAACATCTCCACGGTCCTCCCCCAACTATCGAAGATGAAAAAGAGGACGAAGCTGCCTCAGAAGAATCTTCAATGGCAGTGGGTGATCCCATCCTTACCCAGCCTGCTGACGAGTAGCTTTCATCTCTGCCTGCTCCTCCTGAACAAATTCTAGCTCCAGCCGACCAACTCATTATTCCCACCGAGCAACTGAGCTCCTCATCCCAGCCTCCCGAGAAAGTCTTGGGAGATAAGGAAAAGGTGTGAAGTTGTTCGGTATTTATCTTATTTTCTTTTACTTGTACTCTGTATTCTGAACGCTGTACTCCTTTTGATGATGTAATAAAATCACCTTTTTTCTTCCTTTGTTGATGTTTTGTCTGCTTTTTATTAACTCTTGCCTTCTCTTCTTTACTAGTTTATGGCTAGAATGGAATTGCTGTCTGCCCATGACACAACTCTGTTTCATCAATGTAATGCATATTTTAAGGCTGGCCACACTGACTTGGACAAATCCCAAATTGTCGATATTCTTGGTCGAGATGCTTCAGACCAAGCAGTGGAGGCATATCAGTATTTGAAATGTCTTCTTGATCATGCTGTAGCCAACAATATGGCTTATTACGAAATGATTGAAAACTTGCAAGATACTCTCGACAAACTTCAGCAGCAATATAAAGAGTCTTCAGCGCTTTTGCATGAAGGTTATGAGAAGAAACTCAAACAACTCAGTACTGAAAAAGGTTACGACAAGATGCTTGCTGGATATGAACTGAGAGAGAGGATGTTGAAGACAGATGTTGAAGGGCACAGGCAAATCGCCGAGCTACTGGAGCAGGAAAATAACAATCTGCAAAAAGAACTAGCTCAGCTAAGGTCTGCTGCTTCATCTTCCACTGCCTTGGTACCAGTCACGGATGAAGGATTCTCATTTTTAGAAGTGGAAAATGCCATGTTGCGTGAAGAATTAGAGGCTTTAAGAAGAGCTGAGCCTTCTACTGCTACTCGGGGACGAGGAAGAGGTTCTCGTGGTCGAGGAAGAGTTGCTCAGAATATTATCGAGGAACAAAGTGCTCAACCTGCTTGGGGACGACCAAGAACTCTTCGTCCTACCGTTGAAGAAGATCGCACTAAATCAGCATTGGAAAATCAAGCATTCCAATTGATGGCAAAAAATCAAGCCTTATTTAAACTATCCCAGAAAGTTAGAGAACTGGAACTACAATTTTGTGCTAAGAAATCAATGTTGGAGAATAATGAGCTTTTCATCAACAGTCTCCACGAGAAGCTTGACAGGCTAACATTTCAATTCCACAAACAGCCCAGGGAGTTCTGGATGGCTGGATACAACGAAGCATTATTCCATTTAGATGATCGTATCTAGAATGCCAATAATGAGGGCTACAAACAAGGCTGGCTGAATGCCTTATGTGTGTTGAAACTTGGACAGGGACATTATCTGTAGGACTATTATGATCCCGGATTGCTTGATTTGACTGTGCCACCATTCAATTTGGACATGGAATGGATCCCAGCTCGTGCCATTCCTCGGAGCTTAATTGCAAAGTACCTCGGTGACTACAATTTACATTCTCAATTTGAGGTTTCTCGTCCCGAGCATATTTTAGATCGTCCTTCTGTGATGAACGTTAGAATGCTGAAGGATTTGAACTTTATTAATTATCCCCTTTGCCTGGAAGATACTCCTGCTGGCGAGGAGCCTGTTTCAAAAACAAAAGGGAAGAAACCAATAGAATAGGAATTTCTGATGTAACAGTTAGTATACATATTCATGTAACTATCATTGTAACTTGTAATTTATTTTGAATTTTATGAAAGACTTTTATTTTTGTTTGCAAATCTGTATTGCTATTGTTTTGTTCTTATCAAACACTTTATATTTGTGTTTGCATAACAATATTATGTGGTTCATCGACCAACTTAGTAATAAGAAAAATTACAAGTATCAGGAATGTTGCTCGATCACTTAATAGTAAAGTAATGAGTATAAAAATGTTTAAAATTTTCCAACCAAAATGCTTATCGACCAACTATAGTTAGTGAGATTTTATCCCCGACATACCATACTTGTTAAATTTTTTTCATAAAATGTATCCGACCAACCAAGGTCGATAAATTCTCCTCGTCGACCAACTACAGTTAGTGGGTTTTTATCCCCGACCAACCATACTTGGTTCAGTTTGGAATATTTTGTGTAATAATCTTACCTCTTCGACCAACATAAGTTGGCATTTGAGAGCTTATCTTGTTTCTTAACCAACCGAGATTGGCATTGTTGTTCTCGCTCTTTTACCAACCGGAGTTGGTCTGAGGTCGAACTATCATGTACACTTGCCCTTTTACCAAAATTGGTCTGAGCTAGTGTCAGCCTCCTAACCAAAGGAGTAGGGTTTGTTCTCGCTCTTTTACCAACCGGAGTTGGTCTGAGTTCGAACTATCGTGTTCTCGCTCTTTTACCAACCGGAGTTGATCTGAGTTCGAACTATCGTGTCCACAAACTCTTTTACCAATCGGAGTTGGTATGAGCTAGTGTACGCCTCCTAACTAAAGGAGTATAGTTTTGTTCTCGCCCTTTTACCAATCGGAGTTGATCTGGGTTTGAACTATCGTGTCCACAAACTCTTTTACCAACCGGAGTTGGTCTGAGCTAGTGTACGCCTCCTAACCAAAGGAGTATAGTTTTGTTCTCGCCCTTTTACCAACCGGAGTTGATCTGGGTTTGAACTATCTTGTTGCTGAGCAGCGTAGTGTTGCACACTAATATTCCCCGAAAAACTTTCAATAAAAGAAAGAAGATGGCGAAACATCATCATTTTATTCATATTGATGGAACTGCTATACATTTTACATCACTGATAGTACTTGCGTAGGTGTTCAGCATTCCATGCATTCTTAAATTCCTCTCCTTCTAGAGTTGCTATTCTGTAAGTTCCTAGTCGAACAACTTCTGTAACTCGGTAAGGGCCATGCCAGTTTGCTTCCAATTTACTGTGTTTCTGAATGACCTTCTTCAGCACGTAATCTCCTTCTTTTAGGTCGCATTTCTTCACCCTCTTATTGTAAAACAGAGCTGTTCGTTGTTGGTAAGCAGCATTCCTAATGGCTGCCTCTTCTTTAACCTCCTCGAGCATATCCAAATCCAATCTTCTCATTAAGTCGCTGACTGGGGAATTGAAATTTAGCACTCTGTGTGTTGGAAGACCCAACTCGGCAGGTATTACTGCCTCACTTCCAAATGCCAGCATATACGGTGATTCTCCAGTTGCTGCTCGGGGAGTTGTTCGGTAAGCCCACAATACTGACTGTAGCTCATTAATCCAATTAGCTTTAGCCTCACCTAGCCTCTTCTTCAAACCATTTAGTAATGTTCTGTTCGTCACTTCAGTTTGTCCATTACTCTGAGGATGACCTGGTGCTGAATGAATCTTCAAAATGTTTAACTGATGACAATAGGCGGCAAACTCCTCGTTATCGAATTGTGTTCCATAGTCTGTGATGAAGGCATGAGGAAGACCATATCGTCATATGATGTTCTTCCAAACAAACTGGTACACCTTCTCGTATGTCATATCAATAAGTGGCTCAGCTTCTACCCACTTACTAAAATAATCCACTGCAACGACGAGGTATTTGAATCTTCCTCGGGTCATTGGCAGTGGTCCAACCAAATCAATTCCCCACATGGCAAATGGCCAAGGGGAAGTGATGGGTGTCAACAATGCTTGTGAAGTTCTTCGGATGGAGGAAAAGCGTTGGCACTTGTCACATTTCTTGGCATAGGCTATACAATCAGCCCTCATCGTCGGCCAGTAGTATCCCTGCGTCATCACCCTTTGCAAAAGTGTCCGACCTGCTACATGGGCTCCACAGGAACCTTCATGGATCTCTTCAATCAATTATTTCACCTCGGAGGGATGTACACATCTTTGCAAACCTGCCATAATTCCTCGTCTATACAAAACACCATTAATTAGTACATATCGAGCAGCTTTAAACTTCAATTTCTTAGCAGTGATCTTATCCTCCGGCAATTCTCCCTCCTCAATATATGCCCTGATGGGGTCCATCCAAGATGGTCCTAAATCAAGGGTAATAATATTCATCGTCTGGTCTTCATCTATGCTCCGACTTTCTAATACTTCAATTGGTATCGTTCTTCGCAGCTCGGTACGAGTAGCTGATGCTAGTCGGGCCAGTGCGTCTGCTCGTGCATTCTCCGTTCTTGGTATTCTGATCAACTGAATGGCATCAAATTCTGCCAATAACTCCATCACCTTTGCATGATACTTGACCATTAATTCTCCTTTAACTGCATATGTTCCCATCATCTGATTCACAATTAATTGAGAATCACTGAATACCAACACTTGTTGCGCTTCCATACTCTTTGCTAAATTAAGACCTGCTATCATGGCCTCATACTCAGCCTCATTATTGGAGGTTTTGAATTGGAATCGCAGAGCATATTCCATGTCAATCTCGTCTGGGGTGTTCAAAATAATTCCTGCTCCACAACCTGTTGCGTAAGATGACCCATCTACATATAATCTCCATGTAGGTAACTCGTCTTCAAATTTCTTATCTGACAGAGTTCCTTGGTGAAATATTTGTTGTTTCCTTTCATCCTCCCCTGGTATTTTTCGCTCTTCATCGATCATCTCTTCTCGCTCTTTTACCAATCGGAGTTAGTCTGAGTTCGAATTTGATGATCTTTCTACATCCACAAGCCCTTTTACCAACCAGAGTTGGTCTGAGCTTATGTCTGTTGGTCCTGTAACATCCACAGGTTGGTCAGCGAGCAACTTTTGTTCCTCGGGGGTATCAGGATATGTAAACTCCGCTATAAAGTCTGCTACAGCTTGCCCTTTTAATGATGATCTGGGTTCGTACACAATATCATATTCACCGAGCTCTATTGCCCAGTACATCAGTATCCCTGACTTTTCTGGCTTATGAAGGGCTTATCTTAATGGCATGTCGGTATACACGATGATGGTATGGGCCTGGAAATATGGCCTCATTCTTCTACTTGCTTCAATTAATGCCAATGCCAATTTTTCTAACTTTGGGTACCTGATCTCTGCACCTCGAAAAGCCTTACTTGTGTAATAAATTAGCTTCTGGACTCTTTTCTCTATTCTGATCAATGCCGAGCTGACTGCATTCTCTGATACTCCCAAGTAGAAATATAAATTTTCTCCCATTACTGGCCTGGACAACAGTGGAGGTGTTCCCAAATATTTTTTCAAGTCTTGAAAGGCTTTCTCACATTCATCGTTCCACTCGAAAGTTTTTCGAAGTGTTTTAAAGAATGGAAGGCATCTATCAGTTGCTCGGGATACAAATCTGTTGAGCGCTGCAACTCGTCCTGTAAGACTCTGTACTTCTTTCTTCGTTGTTGGAGATCGCAACCCTAAAAGAGATTTGATCTTTTCTGGATTTGCCTCTATGCCTCGCTGGTTGACGATGTATCCGAGAAACATTCCTTCTCGTACTCCAAATGTGCACCTCGTCAAGTTGAGCTTCATTTGGTATTTATCCAGTTGATCAAAGGTCTGACCTAAGTCAACTAGATGACCAGCAGCTTTCTTTCTCTTTGTCAGCATATCATCGACATAGACTTCCATATTGCAACTGATTTGTTCGGCAAAAACTTTGTTCATCAGCCGCTGGTATGTCACACCTGCATTTTTCAGACCAAAAGGCATAACATTATAACAATAAGTTCCTCTAGGAGTAATAAAAGAAGTAATTTACCTGTCTTCAGGTTTCATTTTGATCTGGTTGTAGCCAGAGTAAGCATCCATAAAGCTGAGCAGCTCGTGTCCCGAGGTAGCATCCACTAGTTGATCAATTCTGGGCAATGGAAAGTGATCCTTTGGGCATGCCTTGTTGAGATCGGTGAAATCAACACACATTCTCCATTTATTATTTTTCTTTTTTACCATCACCACATTTGCTAACCACTCTGGATATTTCACATCTTCAATGAATTGGGCTTTCTGGAGCTTCTCGACCTCCTCTTGTATAGCTTGATTCTTCTCGGGACTAAATACTCTTCTTCTCTGCTTTACATGCTTGATCTCCTTATTCACGTTAAGCTCATGCATAAGAAGTTTGGATCTATTCCAGGCATGTCTTCATGACTCCATGCAAAATTTTTCTTTTTGCTTCTCAGGAAAGTTATCAACTCCTGTTTGATTGAAGCATCCAACGACGAACCTATTTGAGTTATTCGTTCAGGGTGCTCATCGTCCAGAATGACATTCTCGGTAGATTCCACCACCTGTCCTTTTACAAGTTGAGATTCATCTCTAGGATCTAATGTTTCAATTTCCGTACCCTCATCCACTTGATAGGTAACAATTTTTTTTCTTGATTCGTCAAACTCCTCTTGCTCCGCAGATGAATAATAGCATTCCCGAGCTACTTTTTGATCACCTTTCACAACTCCTACTCCAAAATTTGTTGGGAATTTTAAGCACCGATGTACCGTAGACGGAACTGCTTAGAACTTCTTCAAACCAACTCTTTCCATGATGATGTTGTAGGCTGACTGCACATTCTTATCCATCACAAAGAAGCGTATTCTTTATGTTCGACAAGCAGGCCAAGTTCTAATGAATATATCCAACTTGATCGTCCCAAGTGGAAAAACTTTCTCGCCAGCAAAACCCAGGAGAGGTCTGTGATAAGGCTCCAATTGAGATAATTTTAAATTTAAACTGTCAAAGCACGAGTATAACATGATGTCTGCCGAGCTACCATTGTCTACTAGAACTCTAGAAATCATCACTTCTTTCATCCTCATTTTGATCACCAAAAGGTCGTCGTGAGGGTAAAGAACACCTGCAAGATCATTTTTTGAAAAACCAATGACCAGCTTCTCTTTGTTTACCTTCCTCGGGCGATCCTCTTCAGCCAAATTTATTCGCTGAATGTACGAGCAAGCTCGGGCTTCTTCGAGGTAAGCTTTTCTTTCTGCAGTAAGGTCTCCTCCTCCTGTATCTCCTCTTGTAATGACATTACAATCAAATGTTCCAAAACGTATGGAAAATACCTCGCGTTCTGGTTGTCTTGGCTTTTTGGGAAGATCAGGGTCATCATCTGGATCATCTTCATGGTTTCTCTTCTTTTTCTCCTCTGCTCGGCGAGGAGATCTAGACCCCTCTCTAGTTCGATCATTGTTTCTTCTTTCACCTCCCCGATCAACATACTTTGCTAGCTTTCCTCTTTGGATGAGCATTTCAATCTCGTTCTGAAGAGCTATGCAATTTTTGGTCATATGGCCATGATCCTTATGGAACTCGCAATATTTATCCCTATTCCTTGTGTCAGGATCTGACCTCAGTTTCTTTGGCCACTTTATTTCCTTGTTATTCTTGATTTCTTCCAAGACATGATTAATACCCATTTTCAAAGGAGTATAATTATCGAATTTCTTCAGGACTTCCCATGACGACTTATTATTCTTGGAATGCTTGTCACCGCCATTACCCTTATGCTCTTTCTTCTTAGATTTGTCGACTTCCACCTTGGTTTCTTTATCTATATTCTTCTTTGCAGCCATAGCCTCCTCTGCATTCATGATTTTAGCCGCTTTTGCCATCAACTCTGACATAGTTGTAGGTGGATCTTTGGCCAAAGTGTAATACAACTTGTTAGGCAACAACCCACTCATCAAGGTGGTGATTGCTGTCTTTTCTTCATAATCTATGACTTCAAGCTTCTCGTTATTGAAACGAGTTATGTAATCTCTAGTACTCTCACCAGATTTTTGTCTAACACTTAACAAATGTGCTACTCGTTTTACTGGCTTTGCTCCGAAACAAAAATTGCTAATGAACAACTCAGCCAACTGAAAGAAAGTTGAAATCTTATCCCGAGGAAGATTGTTGTACCATATCTGGGCAGATCCAGTAAGAGTTAATGAGAATTCTCTACATCTCATCTCGTCGGGGACAGCATAGATGTCGGCAGCAGCTTGATATTGCTCTATGTGAAGAACAAGATCTGTCTTTCCATCATATTTGGGGGTCACCACAAGTGCTTTAAATTTCGACGGTGTAGGAAAATCCACAATGGTCTGTACAAAGGGTGTCCCTTGAACAAAAGTTCGTTGTAGGGGGTTCCTCGCCTTAGCCATTTCTCCCAATCTATCCTCCAACCGCTAAATGGAACCTTTCCATGCATCATTTCCTTCCTCGAGCCTCTTAGTTCGAACAATTGATTGCTCTGACGTGGCCTCCTAAGATCTGTCTTGACGAGCAACTGGTCGTGATTGTACTGATCCTTCTCTTAGACCTGCTGGTTGTCGAAAACTCCTCGACATGGCTCTAGGTGGACTCCTATTCCTCCTAGGGCCTAATTGACTGAAAGGAGACACCCTGCTCAATCTTTTCAAGGCACTGGTCCTCTCTGGATAGAGAGTAACACGTTGCTCAGTATCTGTGGCCCGTATTGATGAAGTTTGCCCAGGTTGATAGGAGAAATTGTCAGATTCCTCATTACGATACGTCTCCGTATGCCTGGATCGTGAAGAAGGTAAATAGGTTTGCCTCTGACCATTTCGCTGTCCCGAATGTGCAGGTGCTACACCGTGGAGGGTTTGTATGAGTTGTCGCATGATTTCCTGCATGGCGGTTTGTCCTTAAGCCAGATTTGTCATAATTCCAGCCAGATCTGGAGGTGCAGAAGGATTTGGAAGATTTCCAGCATTTCGATTGCTGGATTCTGGATTATCTGCCATTGATGATGAATGATTTTTGGTGAAAAACGATAACAACAGTCGTTTCCCACAGACGGTGCCAATCTGTTGATGTAAAAAATTAGATCACTCTAATTATTCAATCACAGATAAATAAATGAGACAAAGAATTTTAAAGTGGTTCAGCCTTATAAGAATGGCCTACGTCCACTGTTATGTTATTGCTGAGTGTTTTGGAAATTCTCGATTACAAGTTTTCTCAAGAAATTCCGGTCCCCTTGAATGAGGGTGATACAATGTATTTATATACTTGAGACTCACATCTGAAAGGGTGATACATTAAATGATATACATATGAAAGGGTAATACATTTAATGCCCTTTAAGCGTGTGCGTCCAAATGATAAGCATTCAATGAATAGTTGAACTGTTGATTATCTGGCAATTAATGCTTATGGCCGAGATGCAGCTCAGACCGCCTTAGTTGCTCATCGTTCAGGAGTTCCTCGGAGCGATGGAGTTCCTCAGAGTATACCTATTGCTCGGAGTGAGTATGACTTGGTCGGAGAAATAAACTTCCTCGTTGCTGTTGTGCCACGTAGATCGACACGTGTCTTTATTATTCGTCTATGTCAACATATTAATTTTGGTATCAACACATATTTTCTCTTAGATTCAACAGTTTTCTTTGGATAATCTTTCATCAGTTTTTCTAGCCACTTCTATTTATTTTCAAAATCTATCTTCAATTTTTGAAAATCAAGGCATAGGTCATATGGTCTTTTACCAGAGCAAATAAATTGTACATTTTTCAAAAAAATTATTTGTCCCTTAGTTTTATTATCAAAATATATCCAAATTTTATCATCAGAATTGGTTTTGCTCATGGCAACATAGTTTTCAAAGCAATTGGAATTATTTTTCAATTTTGAAAAGTTTTTGAAAACTATTGAAACCTTTTGTTTTGACTCTTTCAATTCTATCAAGCTTTCCTTATATTTCTTTTTTAAAGCTTCGTTTGATTCATAAAGATCCTTAATTTTTTCAACAAAAGCTTTTATTTTTTATTCATAGGCCAAACACTTATTAGTATAGTCCTCTGCATTCTGCTTCACCATTAGACTTGAAGCTTCAATTTTTTAAGTTAAATCCTTAACAGTTTTTTCTAGTCTAATTCTCTTCCTAAGTGTTTTGGTGTAGAGTGTGTAAATGTCAGGTAGATCATCATTTTTGGACTCATCTAGTGTAGTGTGTGAATTGTCCCCTAGAAATTCATTTGTCGTAGTCACACAAACATTTAATTCGTTATTGAAGCGATCACTTTAACTCATAGACATCGTTAAAGAACTATTGCTAGCAACATCAACAACATTTATATATTCTAGTCAAAGAACAGATAAACCATTAGTGGCAAAATATTCAGCATAACAGTTCCACTTATATCAGCATCAGTTTTAGCACCATAAAGAGGCATATCATCAGTATAAATAATTTTTGTAGAGAAAGCTATACATGGGTCAAAAGAATTGGGAAACTTAGGCTCCTCTTCGTCAGAGTCACTTTAGCCATCCCGGGTCTTACATATGTTGGCTCTTGCATTGTTATTGTTTAGTTTAACTCTACATTTACTGGAAAAATGTCCTAATTTACCACAACGATGACACTTAACACTTTTCATCTTAGTTTTAGGTTTTCTGTTGTCATAAAAGTTGTATTTGTCCCCATTTCTCTCATGAGGCCTGCTACTAAAAGGGTTTGGATAACCAGCTTTCCCTTGTCTAGAAGTAGAATTATTTCTAAACTTCAAAATTTTCTTAAACTGCTTAGACATTAGGACTATCAGGTTGTCCAAGTTATTTAAGTCACATTCCTCATCAAAGTCAAAGTCAACATTAGGCAGGGTTAACTGAGGTGTGGACATTTTAGATTGGAATACTACATTGGGACTGGCCAATCTCTTGTGATTATTGGAAATATTCTTTTTAAATTCAAGTTTTATTTCAACAGTCCTAAGTTTGCTATTGAGGAGTTCAGGGGTCAAGTAGGGGTCATCTATATCCTCAATTGCATATCGTTTATTATGAAACTTAGGGTGAAGGGATCTTTAGATTTTAGATGTGATTTCTTTCCTTTTATACATAATACCATCAACATGCAGTTTTGTAATGATATCAGCCAACCTAATTTAGAATTCATCAAAAGTCTCAGTTTCAGCCATAAAGAGAGTGTTATACTATTATATTAGCATATGTGTTTTGGCTGTCTTAACATGGTCATCACCTTTATGGGCAGTGACTAATGTGTCCCAGGCTTCCTTAGATTTTGAACATATGGATATCCTTTTAAATTCATGTTCATTAACAGACATAAATATGACATTCTTTCCTTTGTTATTACTTAAAGAGGTCAGTTTTTCCTCTTAAGGAAACTCACTAAGGAGTTTTTTAATTATTACATTACTACCTTCTGCAATATGCGTAGTAGGATGAGTATATCTATTTTCAATGCCATTCCAAACATCATCTCCCAATATCCCTTGGATGAAGGCAATCGTCCTTATTTTCCGGTAAGGAAATTTATCTCCATCGAAGAGGGGAGGTCCGGACAAATTTCCAAGATGCTCAAATTTCTCATCCATAGAGATTTTTTAAAACAGTTTCAAGAGTACATGATCAAATATATTTTGAAAAATACTTTGCTCTCACACCAATTGAAAAACCTTACTAATTTATTTAACACATAGATAAAAGGTTAAGCAAGTTTCGAATTACTATCTGAGGAAACTCTTTTAGAAATATATCAAGAATAAAATAAGTTGTGAGAACAAAAAAAATAAGAACCAATTATTTCAGAATCTTGAAAATAGGTTTTAAAATTAAACTAAGTCTAGTATGCAACAGTAGTAGTGAATTATTAAAAATCACACACAAGGGTCCATATTTTAACGTGGTAAAACCCAAAAACTAAGGGAAACATCCACGGTGGTCTCTACGCCACAAAAATAAAAATCCTCCAAAATCAAACAAATATTACAAGATTACAAGCACTAAGAAAATATTCAAGATCCTAAGTCTAAGTCTTCAATGCACCTGCACGAGCTTTCCACTCGAACTTAATTCTGATATGATTTAATCTCTCTGACAACTTCTTTGCCTTCCTCCTTGTTCCTTGTTTGTAGTGTCTCAAATAAACCAAGATCTCTTAGAAGAACCACACTAACTAGTGTTCGTGTGAGGGTGTAGTGAGTGAATAGTGACTATAATTACATATAATATGCAACTCACATCACTCAATATTTAAACAAATAAATCCTACAAATTACATACAGTCTATATGATATGCAGTGAGTTCAAACCTCTTGAACATCAGTCTTTAAGATAATTTCAAATTTCAGAAATCTTTTTGAAAAATAGATTAAATGTTTCAAATCTTATTTACATACGAACTAATTTCACAGACTGTTAAACTTAAACTTTTAAAACACTAAAACCATATCTGAGATTCAAACACTTGTTTGAAGTCCCTTTTTCAATATATTTGAAATAGAGAATGGGTCTAGCAAAATATCAACATACAAATTAAGATCCATCAGATAAGAGATAACAGAAACCCTAAAATAGATGGTGTAATATATCTCTTAGTAAATCTCATGATTTTTATAAAAAAAATGCAAGATCTACAGTGAGACTTAGTTCCTAAGAGAGATAATGGTTGAAGAGTTCTTTAAATATCCACCAAACACCAGACTCATAAAACCTAAGTGATTCTAACTCTCAAGAGGTAGGTTTTCTGGCGAAGATGAAACTTTAAGGACGTGTTTGGTTTTGGAAGAAAACCTAGAGATGTCTATGGACTAGTTTTCTCTCTCTAACCTCTCTTTTTTTTCTCACAAATGAGACGACTGTCAAAAGTTCTAAAATGGATAACCTAAGTAATGTATTTATACTACCCGTAGAAGGATCCAGACGTTCAAAGGGAATAAAGGGCTGTGATTTTTTTGACGACTCAACATTCGAATCTAAAGGCTGAAAATGCACCGCTCCTAATCTCAATCTGATTAGACCTAAATGTTATCACATGGATTGTCTCTAAAGACATGCAGATCTTTGGTAACAAATGATCCAATGGTGGTAAACAATGATCGAGTTTGAGAGAGTAAGGAAACACAAATGTAACCAGTAAGGTAGTAACACATGTAGCAATTATGTTCGAAGAAAAATGCGTGTTTTAGGATTTTCAAAAATACAATTTATACCAAAAAATGTCTCTACCAGATTTTTATTCTACCCTGGCACTTTTTAAGAATAAAAATAATTCAAATCTTAACCCTAATATTTTGAAAACAAGATTTTAAGTAATTCAAAAATCATTTTAAATGATTTTAAAATGTTTAATTTATTTTTGAAAATGTTAAAAAAAATCCAAAAAATATGTAAACACATGTGCACACATTTAAGCACTTAAAAGCACGATTTATGTCCTAGAGTGTGGTCAATAGATAAGAGTATTTCCCTTAGTTGATAGATATGAGGTTCTTGGACCGGATGAATATTATTGATGAAGCTTGTACACCTTTAGACGGGATTGCTCAAAATGAATCTACTTATTTTGGCACCATATCCAAACTAGTTGGAACTCCTATATGGTGCAGACTCAAGTGAGTCAACCATATTGTGTGTTCTCAAACTTTTCAAATAAAAATCAAACTAACCATGACAGGTATTGAAAATATGACATTATTGAAATCCCATATGTTCCAGGATATACATCGATGGTTGAGTCTCAAATAAGAACTTTCAAGTAATATATGAAATTGTTTGGGTATAAAATTTTAAAATAATAGAAAAAGGATCATTTATAAAGACAAACTGATAGAGTTATTGGGTAATAAAATTTATAAAGATAAACTGCAAGATAATTTTTTACATATCAAATATTTCTCTAAACGTAGAAATGTAGTTTTTACATATAGTTTTTCCTTAAATTTTCCCCATTTTTTGTTGAAACTAAAATATTTCAAAACTAGATCCACCGTAGGATAAATTTTACATATATATTAAAGTTTATGTTTTTTTAGATATATGAAAGTATATTTGTTTGAGATAAATATTAAAGTATATGTTTTGTTAATAATTTAAAACAATTTGTTTTGGAGATATTTGTTGTTTTTCTCACTTCATCTTTGAGTGTTATTTATGTACAAAAGATAGTATATTTGAAATGAATTTTCTAAATTTGGTACAATAATGTTTGATTACTTAAATTTAAAACATTGAACAAAGTTTGTATCATAATATTTTAGTTTCATAAAAAGATGATAAAAATATAACATTTTTCAGTTTATTTGAAGCATACGACAAATGAAAAAATGGATTATCACTAATATAATTTATGATATATAGTAATTTTTTAAAATTATCTTTATATTTGTTTATTGTACATCGCTCATGCATCGTACAAATTGTATGCTAGTACTTAAATGATAATTAAAGAGCTCATTTAATTCTCCTTTACAAGTAGCCATATGCTTATGTTAAAAAGAGGCCCAAATATTCTCACCCCCATTAAAGTAATACTTTTTAAAATACAATGTATAAATATTTTTAAGTGCTATCGTTTTGGAGAAAAAAATGAATAAAAAGTGCAGTATTGTACAAACGATGATAAATCACCAATTTTTTTTTATCATTTTCGAAAATCAATTATCGAATGATGTAGGCAGAGATTTTACCATTTTGTTACAAAGTCGAGTTAATTTGAGGTTTTTAAGTTCATCTCGTGTTCATTTTAGGTAAAAAAATATTATTAAAAGTTGTTGATGATTTTAGTTGAATAAAAGCAACAAATACAAAGTTTTGAACATATTTAGCATTCTTGAGTATATTTAGTTTGGGGTTAGAACAATTTTGTTGTTGGTAGGATGTGAACTAATTAGATAGTTGTAGTATCGTGAGTAGACATTATGGCAATGGTGGTGGTGGGAGGTGGTTGTGGTATCCATTTTCACCTTTAGCGATGATATTTAGAATAAAAAACATCGCTAAAAATATTTTAAACCGTCGCTAAAGCTGAAAATGGATCCCAGTGAGTAAATAAAAAACCAATGTAACCCATTGAGAAAATAGTCAGAACCACTCGACCTCAGGCAGTAAAAGACCCTAAAAAAGTGATAAATAGTTAGATTTGATTTAAAAAAAAGCATTTTCTCAAAATTTTCCTTTTGTTTAAAGGCAATTATCTTTTCATTATCGTATAAAATCATCTTTGAGTAGAGAGGTTTTCTTCTCACAAATGCAAACACCCAAGAAATGAAATCAAGATGACATATTTTTTTTTAGATAATAATGTATGCCACACAACAGTTGTGCATCACATGACACCAAATTAGAAATTATAATAAGAAATTTAATTATTCTACCCGAGTACTTTATCTAATTTATTTGTGTTATTTTTTCATTATTAATATTTGATGGTAACATGTCATGTGGATTATTTGTGCCAACCATCTGATATTGGGTCATGTTTGACCGTGTTAAAAATTAGGATCATTTAACGTAAAGGCTCACGAATTTTTTTCATTAGTATTTAGTCAAAGTATTTTCACTTTATTCCAAAAATTCTCCCACCATATAAAATACTCTACGCAATTTCTTCTTTTATTCTAAACTCTAACAAAAATTTGTCAAAAAAATATAGAAGGAATTTTGAAACCTGCACTTTTGGACCCTAATGGCTAAACATTACTTGTCCTATTGAGAAAATAGTGAGAACTAATCGGCCTCAAGTAGTAAAGGACATTAAAAAAAGTGAGAAAATAGTTAGATTTGATTTTGAGAAGAGCGTTTTCTCAAATTTTTCCTTTTTTAAAGACTATTATCTTTTCATTATCATGTAAAATCATCTTTGAGTAGAGAGATTTTCGTCTCACAAATGGAAACACCTAGGAAACGAAATCAGGATGACATATTTTTTAGATAATATTGTATGCCGCACAACAGTTGTGCATCATATGATACCAAACTAAAAATTATACTAAGAAATTTAATTATTCTACCCGAGTACTTAATCTAATTTATTTGTGTTATTTTTTCATTATTAATATTTGATAGTAACATGTCATGTGGATTATTTGTGCCAACTATCTAATATTGGGTCGTGTTTGACCGTGTTAAAAATTAGGATCATTTGACGTAAAGGCTATCGAATTTTTTTATTAATATTTAGTCAAAGTATTTTCCTTTTATTCCAAAAATTCTCCCACCATATAAAATACTTTAAACAATTTCTTGTTTTATTCTAAACTCTAACAAAAACTTGTCAAAAAAATATATAAGGAATTTTGGGACATGTACTTTTGGCTCCTAATGACTAAACATTACTTGTCCTAGAAATTATCGTATTAACCTTAATATATGAAGATTGTATGATCTTCCCTCTTGTGATCTCTTAGTTCCTCCCAAAACATATACTCAAATTCTCGTAAAACTTTCACATTGGTAGGGTTTATGTTTTAGGTTTGACATAATTGATTAATGAGGGTCCGTGATATTACTCAAATATTGCGTATTTCATCCGTCGAACCTACGCATTTTAGCCCCCACGGGTGCCTTCATCTCTATATTTAAGCCCGTTAACTAGACAAGCTTGGTTTATATTGTTAACATGCTATATGAGGTATAATTAGGCTTTTGTAGGTATTTAGGAACTAAGAATGGAGTTCAGACGCATTCCTCTCAAGTCCCGTACGCATTCGCACGTTCAAGGGAAATTCGGTCAATTCACAGTTTGGGCACCTGGCCCGACATTTCACGAAAGTTGTATCCCTCCTCGCAAGCTTTGAGTGTCCGTGAACGGTGCGTGATTCTGATCCTGAATGAAGAAGTTACGACATTTCTAGCGGAGGAGAAAAGCATTTACTCCAAAACAGGAGGCAAGGAGGTTCTGCCCAGCTTGATCGATCGATCGATCCTTCATATATTTTGCCACGATTTCAGCCATTGATCGACCAAAGGGGTCGATCGATCGATCCCCTGTTTTCTGCAGATATTTTCCTTTCCTTTTCTTTCTTCTTTTATTTTATTCCAACTTACTACTTAACCCAATTTTTGTTGTAATACCAGAGATACTTAGATATATTCAGTTTTCACTTAGTTTAGCCTAGGTTTTGTGGGTTTTGAGAGCTTGGCTTCATTTCTCTTTGGGTTGACAACCTTATGGGTTGTGTATGTTGAACTTTCCATGTCATTTACCGTTAATATACTTGTTCTTGCCTATTTCTTGCTTTGTAGAATAAATTCCATGCTTTCTTAATTAGTTTAATTAATTTATTTCTTACTTTCCTAGTTTAATTAGTATAAATGAGCTTAGTTCATTATGTGCCCTTAGATAAATAGGTTCGGGATGTCGTTCCGCCATTAACGGGCCCCGAGCTTCGAAAATTAGGTTTCGTGTAAAATTGCATTTAATTGAACCCGCACAAATTAAAGTTGGGTTATTACGCGTTTAACTTTCTTTGTCATGCAAAGTTAGTGTTTCTAGCAATAATCTGAGTTTAGTCCGCGTGCGACCATTTTCGGCTAAATGTTTAATCTCTCAACTTTGGATTTAATTCCTTATTGTGTGATGTTTATGATTAATTGATAATGCTCGATTGAATTGCTCTCGAGTCGAAATTCTGATTATTAATTGTTTCGAGCCATATGGTTGGATGATATCCCGATCCTCGCTTTACTTTTATTTAGACTTAACATATTCTTTTCTTTTATTTCCTAGCAAACATCACCTTTTTACACTTTTATTCCATAATTGATAATCCGATTATGAGATATACTAACACTCCTTGTGGATTTGATACCCGACTTACCGCTGTACTTGTATCGCAAGTAGAGTCGTAACTTAGATTTTTGTATAGAGTTGGTGAGCCGAATATAAAACGATTAGCGCGTAGGTGATTCTCGCGCCACGGCAAAACCCAGTCTATCAAATGACGCCGTTGCCGGGGACTGTTTTGTTATAGATTGTAATTGTCTTATTAGTTCGTAGTATTCTTTCTTTTGTATTTGTTTTCTTTATTTTAACTTTTTTTTGCAGGACTCCTACATTTAAGCGCCTAGAAACGCTTGAATTTTCCCGTTGCACATTGCTTTATGGAATTTGTCCTCTCGAGCCTTTGTTGGGGTAAGCATGTCTTATTCTAACTTTTCTAGGAATCTTAATGATAACTCTCAAAATTCCGATAAACCTATAACTTTTGGTCAGTACATGTAATCCCAAAAAGTTGTAACATCTAAAATGACATTGGGTGAGTATTACGAAAGTCAAAGTTTGGATTACATCAATTTTGGGCGTGATCATTTTGATTCTGGGTCGCAAGATCCTTATGATAAGAATTTCGAAGCAAATTGTAATCATTTTCAAAATTCTTATGTTAATGATTTTGAGTGTAGTCCTGATTTTTTTTTCAAACCTCTCAATTCTAAGAATCCGCTCCCGACCCTATGACTTTCGGTAAGGGATTGCGCATGCTTGAAAATGATAGGATTGAGAATCATTATCGGGAAGAAAATTATTGTTGGGAACACGAGTTGGATTTATTATTTGAATCCAACGATGATTTTTCTTCCGAGAATGCCGAGGTTGAGGATTATTTTGAACCAAATGAGGACTTCGTTCCTACTTTGGAACAAATCATCCTTGACTTGACCCATGGTATAGTAGATAATGAAAATGAGGATGAAACGGGCATAGTATCCATTTGCAATGAACTCGTTTCTTCTTTAATTTTCAAAGAAGAAAGTTTCATTGTAAACGATCCTATTTCTTCCGAAATTAAATCTTTCGGCGATGATCACTCATCGCCTGAGATTGAATTTCTTTCATCCCCATCTTAATTCTATACTGTCACACCAATTTGAGTACCCGATGAATCGGTTCAAAACTTTACAGTTCCAAACCTTTTCACCTACGAGGAGTACTCGTTCGAGCCGCCTTCCATGACGGCATATTTGCCCTCATGTGCGCCGCCTCCCATTCAAACTTTAAAATACTTGGGAGATGATTTAAATTTTCTTGTCCCACATGTGTATTTGTCGCCCGTCCTATCTAAATCCCCCATCCTCCCTCCCAAAGTTTCAATTTGGGATGATTCACTTTTACCGCCTTACACATGCCTTTCGTCGTTTGAACGGAATTTCTATTCTCCGGGAGGCATGCATGTTCGGGAGAGTCCACCCTTGATCCGTCAAAGTCAAATTGTGTTTTGGATGGACCCTCAAAAATTTCAACTCTTAGTATATAGCTAATTAGGAGTCCTATGTGTAGATTGTACATACTAACTTCTTCATTTTTATTTTATTTTTAATCTTAATTTAGTCTATTGTAATTAGTTAATCTCTTTTTATTTCTTTTTGTATGCGTAGTTCTAACTCTTTTGTGGGTTCAACGGACTTGAATTTGCGGAGACTATGCGCCCCGACACACACTTGTTAAGAAAACAATGAAAAAAGTCACAAAAATATTTTTTACTTAATTTTACACACACCCATTCTCACGCATTTGCATTTGTTTTTATTTTTTATTTTATTTTATTTTTCATTTTGTTGTGACCATGCGTGTGTGTCGCTTGTTGTACATATTTTTCAATTTTTGGTTACCATATGTCTATTTATGTGATACTTAGCCTAAATCTATGTTAATTTATTTTATTTTTATTTATTTTATTATATATTTTTATATACTTATTTTCATATTATCCCCCTTTTATACCCCTAATTACCTTTCCCCCCATTTAAAAACAGGAAATCGTTCAGTTAAAGGCCGAGACTTGCCTGTTTTTCCCACTTTCCTTCATTTCTTTTATCTCTCTTCTCCTAATTTCGAGCCCTAAAAATCCCCCACCACATTTCCTTCATTTTTTCAGCCCTAATCTACACTTCAAAGGTATAATCCTTCCTCTAAACTCAAGAATTTGTAGATTTTGGTTGAAATTTGTCATGCTTACACCGTTTTATCCAATTTTTGACATGTTTGAATGTGTGTGTATTTGTCCCCATTTTTGGTTGTTCCAACTGATTTTACCTATGATTATTGATTGATATCCATTCATGAACACATGTGTATTGTTGCATTGTTGTTGTGTTCATGAACGGGGCTAATTTGTTGGTTCAAAATGGTATTTTTCACCCTCGCCGCACATTGTGCACGCCAAGTGTTCGCTAAAATGCCCCAAACAGTTTTCAATCTTTTTTTTGGCGCACACTTGGGTCATTTTCACTCCTTGTCGCATTCCGAGAACTTTTATCGCAATGTTGATTTTTTTTCTCCTCGATTTTGCGCACATGCACCCACCATTTTAACTCGTACACTAACTAACCATTAATTGTGATTACAATTTTCTTTGTATTGCTTAATTATTATTTTGTAGGTTTAAATGGAAAATCTAAAAAAATACAAGTTCACTAGGTGCATGCCCAATCGGGGCTTCGAGGGGTTTCGTTGTGAGCAGGAGAGAGATTGGTATCAAGCCTATTTTCAGACATCCGAGCGACTGTTGGGTTATCATTTTTACTGGACCTTTGATCATATACCACAGGAGGCGCGGGCTTTGTTGCGTCGACAGGGATGGGAGCCCTTTCTTGCTACCAATGGGAGCGTTAATTAAGAGCTTGTCCGTATGTTTTATGCGGCATTGGTAGAGGTGAGGGGGTAGGGGCTTACTACGTATGAGGCCATGGTCCGTGGGGTGCGATATTTACAGTCTATCAAAACCCAGTCCGGACTTGTTGCGGTGCGAGAGTCACCTACGCGGGTCATTTTATATTCGGCTCACCAACTCTATACAAAAACCTAAGTTACGACTCTACTTGCGATACAAGTACAGCGGTAAGTCGGGTATCGAATCCACATGGAGTGTTAGTATATCTCGTAATCGGATTATCAATTCGGGAATAAAAGTGTAAAAAGGTGATGTGTGCTAGGAAATAAAAGAAAAGAATAAGTTAATTCTAAATAAAAGTAAAGCGAGGATCCGGATATCATCCAACCATACGGCTCGAAACAACTAATAATCAGAATTCCGACTCGACAGCAATTCAATCGAGCATTATCAATTAATCATAAACATCACACAATAAGGAATTAAATCCAAAGTTGCGAGATTAAAAATTTAATCGAAAATGGTCGCACGTGAACTAAACTCGGATTATCGCTATAAACACTAACTTTGCATAACAAAGAAAGTTAAACGCGTAATAATCCGACTATGATTTGCGCGGGTTCAATTAAATGCAATTTTACACGAAACCTAATTTTCGGAGCTCAAGGCCTGGTAATGGCGGAAAGACATCCCGACCCTATTTATCTAAGGGCACATAATGAACTAAGCTAATTTATACTAATTAAACTAGGAAAGCAAGAAATAAAGCAATTAAACTAATTAAGAAAGCATGGAAATTATTCTACAAAGCAAGAAATAGGCAAGAACAAGTATATTAACGGTAAATGAGATGGAAAGTTCAACATACATAACCCATAAGGTTGTCAACCCAAAGAGAAATGAAGCCAAGCTCACAAAACCCAGAAACCCTAGGCTAAACTAAGTGAAAACTGAATATATCTAAGTATCTCTGGTATTACAACAAAAATTGGGTTAAGTAGTAAGTTGGAATAAAAGAAAAGAAGAAAGAAAAGGAAAGGAAAATATCTGCAGAAAACAGGGGATCGATCGATCGACCGACCCTTTTGGTCGATCGATGGCTGAAATCGTGGAAAAATATATGAAGGATCGATCGATCGATCGATCGATCAAGCAGGGCAGAACCTCCTTTCCTCCTGTTTTGGTGTAAATGCTTTTCTCCTCCTCTACAAATGCCGTAACTTCTTCGTTCGGGATCAGAATTGCGCACCGTTCACAGCCAAGCGAAGCTTGCGAGGAGGGCTACAACTTTCAGGAAATGTCGAGCCAGGTGCCCAAACTGTGAATTAATCGGATTTCCCTTGAACGTGCGAATGCGTACGGGACTTGAGCGGAATGCATCTGAACTCCATTCTTAGTACCTAAATACCTACAAATGCCCATGTAACAACCCGCGTAATTTTTGGGGTATTTTAAAAAAAATGAGGAAAAATAAATTTTGAGATAAATTATTTTTATTGCTGAACTATGTTGGTTATTATTTTTAAAGGCGAGATTTTCAAACGGTTTCGAAATCGGAGTTAAAACGGATTTTATATTTATTTTATAATATTTTGCCTTATAGGCATTTTTTAGGCGAACTATCAGTTTTTCGAGGTGATCGATCGATCGACCCTCCCAAAAAACATGCGCAGTAGGTTATTTTTGAGAAGTTTTTTTGGTTTCCAACTCTTTTATTTTTACCTTACAAAAAGGGATCGTGGGCAAGTGTTTTGGAACAGCCTTGGGGCACAAAAATAATCAGAAAATATATTTTCTTTTCCTCTATTTTATACTCAAACAAGCCCTTTGATTTATGCATTCAACCTTAGGTATTTGGAGGTGTTCTTGGGGCTGTTTTAAGGTTGTTCTTGGAGGAATTTTTGGTGATTTTTGGAGCAGATTTATTGGTGTCTTTTTCTGCTGTTATGGGCAGATTATTGATGGTATCTTTTGGTGGCTTGAGGTATGGGGTTTTACACAATATGCTCCGTAATCTCGCGAGTGTTATTCCGTTAGTTTCGTGTTTATTTGATCTCATATTTGAATTGATAAATTTATTGAAATTTTGGAAAATATTTGTTGGAATCTGATTTCGATTCATGTGGTATTATATTTGGTGTTGAGCATGTTGTCATGAGATTTTAATATGGCACTGAAGTTGGGCACCCGCCAATATTCCTTTTTTCGGATATGCTAGAAAAATACATAGGCGCGGTACGGTGGTGAGGCCTGGTGACCCGGTTAACGTGTTGTTGAGAAATTATATTGATATAATTGCTATTGAGATTCCCATTTGATTTGAATTTTCGTACTCGTATTGTTACGTTTTATTCACCGCTAATATTTGTTGAGCATTTTCCTATCGTATTGTGTACTTTCCCATATTTTATTTTAGTGGCAGGTTAGCGCGGATTTTGGGGCTCTATGGAGATTGATTTTAGCGAGGATTATTTTGGGAAGATTTTTAATACAAGAGAGAAGATTGTATTATTTTGATGTATAGAGCATTGGAGATTTTTATTTACTTTTTGAGATAGATAGTTGTTGTCTGTAATTCGAGAGATTTGGTTGTATTTATATGAAGAGATTTGAGATTAGTGGTTTCTTTTCTATATTGGGATTTAGATGCTCTATACCTTATTATTTGTTGATTTGGTTAGTTTTATCTATAGTAGCGCATCGTTCGCTCTCCCCGGGCGGGCGGGGTGTTACAGAATGGTATCAGAGCTTAGGTATACGACCACCCTCGGGTCTTGGGTTTTGGGTCTGTTGCGTTTTTGTGGCGCGTATTTTGGAGATAGAAATTTTTAGAGAATCGTTTCGCGTTAGGCATCTAGATTAGATTTGAGGAAATTATTTTGGAGACGAGATTATTTTTGGAGATTATGGCCTGATTTTTGAGAGTTAGGCATTCGACGAATTTCGAGTGCGAAATTCCATTGTTAGCAGGGAAGTGTAATAACCCGCGTAATTTTTGGAGTATTTTCAAAATAAAGAGGAATTTTTTTTTTTGAGATTAAATTATTTTTATTGCTCAAATATGTTGGTTATTATTTTTATTGCTCAAATATGTTGGTTATTGTTTTTAAAGGCGAGAATTTAAAACGGTTTCGAAATCGGAGTTAAAACGAATTTTATATTGATTTTATAATATTTTGCCTTATAGGCATTTTTAGGCGAACTGTCAGTTTTTCGGGGTGATCGATCGATCGAACCTCCCAGAAAACGCGCGCAGAAGGTTATTTTTGAGAAGTTTTTTTGGTTTTCAACTCTTATATTTTTACCTTATAAAAACGGATCGTGGGCAAGTATTTTGGAACAGCCTTGGGGCACAAAAATACTCAGAAAATATATTTTCTTTTCCTCTATTTTATACTCAAACAAGCCCTTTGATTTATGCATTCAACCTTAGGTTTTTGGAGGTGTTCTTGGGGATGTTTTGACATTGTTATTGGAGGAACTTTTGGTGATCTTTGGGTCAGATTTATTGGTGTGTTTTTCTGCTGTTATGGGCAGATTATTGATGGTATCTTTTGGTGGTTTGAGGTATGGGATTTTACACAATATGCTCCGTAATCTCGCGAGTGTTATTCCGTTATTTTCATGTTTATTTGAACTCATATTTGAATTGATAAATTCATTGAAATTCTGGAAAATATTTGTTGGAATCTGATTTCGATTCGTGTGGTATTATATTTAGTGTTAAGCATGTTGTCATGAGATTTTAATATGGCACTGAAGTTGGGCACCCGCCAATATTCCTTTTTCTGGATATGATAGAAAAATGCATAGGCGCGGTACGGTGGTGAGGCCTGGTGACCCGGTTAACGAGTTGTTGAGAAATTATATTGATATAATTGCTATTGAGATTCGCATTTGATTTGAATATTCGTACTCGTATTGTTATGTTTTATTCACCGCTAATATTTGTTGAGCATCTTCCTGTCGTATTGTGTACTTACCCATATTTTCTTTTAGTGGCAGGTTAGCGCGGATTTTGGGGCGCCATGGAGATTGATTTTAGGGAGGATTATTTTGGGAAGATTTTTAATATAAGAGAGAAGATTGTATTATTTTGATGTATAGAGCATTGGAGATTTGTATTTACTTTTTGAGATAGATAGTTGTTGTATGTAATTCGAGAGATTTGGTTGTATTTATAAGAAGAGATTTGAGATTAGTGGTTTCTTTTCTATATTGGGATTTAGATGCTCTATACCTTATTATTTGTTGATTTGGTTAGTTTTATCTATAGTAGCGCTCCGTTCGCTCTCCCCGGGCGGGCGGGGTGTTACAACCCAATTATACCTCATATAGCATTTAAATAATATAAACCAAGGTTGTCTGGTTAACAGACTTAAATATAGAGATTAAGGCACCCAAGGGGGCTAAAATGCGTAGGTTCGACGGATGAAATACGCAATATTTGCGTAATATCAGTCCGATAATTAATTTTCATATAATTATTTCCCATATAGAAAATTCCACCGATTAATTATTTTATAACACGCCGTTCAAAAATCACTTTCACATGTAAATTTAAATGTCACATAAATTATGCATTTTCATTAATATTTGACATAAGTAATAATGATTCCAATTTATTAATTTGTTCTTACAATTAAGAATAGATAAATACCAAATAAAAATTTGGGGTTTTGGCTCCAAATGTGGATGAAAATAACTGAAAAAGGTAAAGATGTATACACTAGGACCAATTTTTGGTACCCTCTAAGTTCTAAATAGATAAATTTTAATATTTTTTTAGAATTGCACCCTTTTTAGGTCCATAACATTTAGGAATCCACCCCCTATTCTATATACCTTTATCATGATACTTTTTAGAATAAAACTATGTTGACCCATAAAAGAATCCAAAATCTATACCTAATGCATTAAAAGCTTATACCTTATTATTGTGGGTTCGGTCAGGGCATAGAAATGGATCCCGCCCACTGCATACGAAATTTATACCCATTTTTATCCTATTAGGTGGGTACAATTTGTGAGTTTTTTTTTTGTGATTGCATATAGTTTTACTATACTTTTTATCAACATGAAAATAAATATTTAAAAAACACAATCTAATTCTCAACGCTGCTACAAACTAAATTTATTCCCAATTAAGGGTTTGTTTCCATTATTATTAGTCTCCAAGTCTAACTCCTTCTCATCCAAAATTACAAATTCTCAATAACAATTTTAGTAGAAATCAGTGCAAATCTGGGTTCGATACCCTTGAAGATTCCCTAGCCCTGTATAATCAAATGGCCCTAATGAGACCTTTCCCGTCACTTGTATATTTTAATTAGTTGGTAGGAGCCATTGCCAGAATGAAACATGATACTACCATTATTTCTTAGTATTTTGATTAACTACTATTGCCATTTGAATAAGGTGGGTTTGGGCTTTTTTGTTTTAGCCAGAACTTCAAACTTGGTTATCAACCAAATTGTATCACACTTACCACTTTGATTAGGGGATTGATTGATGAGGATATAATGGGTGAGGCTGTACACTTGTTTAATGTAATGGATGAGAAATGCCTCCAACCCAATGTCATTACTTACGGGACCATTATAAATGGCTTATGTAAAATAGGAAATACTAGCGTGGCTACTGGATTGCTTAAAAAGATGGAATAAAGAAATTCGGGGGCTGATCTTGTGGTTTATAACACAATTATTGACACTCTTTGTAAGGATAAACTAGTCAATGAGGCTTTAGACCTATTTTCAAGAGTGATCCATAAAGGTGTTACACCAGATGTCATCACATATAATTCCTCGATCCACGGTCTTTGCAATTTAGATCGGAGGAAAGATTTTATGAAATTATTCAATAAGTTGGTGAACCGAAAAATAAATTCGAATTTACGGACTTTCATTATATTGGTAGATGCACTTTGTAAAGAAGGGATGGTTTAAGAAGTGGTGGATTTAAACAAAAAGATGGTTCAAAGAGGTTCTAATCCCGATATAGTCACTTATAGCGCATTGATGGATGGATATTGTTTGCAAAGGAGATTACACGCGGCAAATAAGGTGTCTGATTTGATGGCTGTTAGGGGTGTTATACCTAATGCTCATAGTTATAACATACTGATTAATGGATATTGTAGGGAGTAAAGGATGGATGATGCCCTAAAAGTTTTTCATGAAATGTCTCACAAAGGATTAATTCCAAATACCGTTAATTACACCACTCTTATGGTGGCTTGTGCTGTATGGGAAAACCTCTTATTGCACCGGGTGTGGCCAAAAACCAAATATCATGACATATACGACTCTGTTAGATGGGTTATGCAAAAACCAATGCCTTTCTAATGCAATAGCCTTACTTCAAGAGATGGAATATTGCGGGTTGCATCTTGACATTATAGCTTATAACACCCTCGTTGATGGTATGTGTAGAGCTGGGAAACCTAAAGTTGTGAGTTAACTCTTGGATACTCTTCGAAGAAAAGGTTTGCAACTTGATTCTCATGCGTATACTACTGTAATTAGAGTATTATGCAACGAAGGGATGCTAAGAGAAGAGAATGAATTGCTTGAAAGAATGGAAGAAAGTGGTTGCACGTCAGATGGTTGTGCTTATAATGTTATTGTCCAAGGATTTCTTCGAAGTAAGGATATATTGAGGGCACTGCAACTTCTTCGTGAAATGGTTAACAACGGATTCTCTGCTGATGTATCTACCACCACTTTGTTGATGGATTCTCTACATAATGATGAATTAGGTCAATCAGTTTTGGAAATGCTTAATATGGTTTTGTAACTTTTCTTTGGTTTTGAAAGCGAGGTCAAATTATTAATAAAATGGCATGCTAAAGAATCAATATTTTGGAAGATAATTTGATTAATTGAGAGAAGTACATGATTTGTGTTATGTTGTTATATATGAAATAGGAATTAATAGAGTTTAGTCTCAATTTATCTTTTTTTAAAACTTATATTTACTAGAGTTAATGAATAGTCACATGCTTCTCTCTTTAAAAATAAAGGTTTAACCAAATCAACCGTAAGAAACCATGGAAGTACTCAGGAGGCTAAGAAGGAGGAAGCTTCAATCTTCCAAACTTATATTATTTGCAAGAATTTAATCGAGCACTTCACTCAGATACGAAAACTTGAAATTATTAAAAGAAGTGTCATTTATCATCTCTCTGGGTGAAGTAGGTACTAAAGTTTATGAAAACATCATATACACACACACACACACACACACACAAATCTCAAAATAAAATATATTTTTATGATATTGTTGAAGAAAGAAAGATGCATGTCGTATATAAAATAGTCAAATTGAAAAGTACAATCAAGTCAAGGATTGGGGCATTTATAGATTGAACCAGGATAAACCTTTTTTAATTGGATTTATGATGTCATACAAATCAAAAGTATCAAGATGGTTATTACATTTTCTTAAAGACATTATAAAATGTCATGCAAGACACTAGCAAAAATTATTAACCAAAGAACAGGATTTCGTTAATGGGTTGAGAAAAATATTTAAAGATCTCATCAATTGAGGCTTAAGGACGCCTAAATTACATTGCCCATGAATTTTTCTTAAATAACTAAGGGCATATTCTCATTTAATTTCTTAAATTTCTAAGAATTAAGAGATTGTATGTCCATTGCTTTTGATTGTTCTTGATATAAAGTTCCCTATTTTTTTCCTTTGTATTTGCTTTCAACTGAAAACATGGGTTAGGGTTTCTGATTTTTGTTCCATGGAGTGCGATATTCAAAATTTGATTATCAAATGCAACAGAAGTATCAGCAAAAGCAAATGGTGGATCTGGTTGAAGTTGAACGTAACATTATCATGAAATGTTAGCTTTTATTGAACTATGATTTTGTTTCCCATTAAAATTTTCTAAATTATAGATGAAATCTAAATATAGTAGACATATTTGTTTAGATGGTGATATCGTAGAGAATTCTTTTTTTAATGTGACACGATGACCATTAAGATGATTGCCACTAATTAGAATTAAAGATTGCTCTATTTTTTTATTTTGGTCTTGTATTCTATGAAGACTTGTCACGACTAAATATTTACAAGATAACTGCGTTTATGTACATGTGTTTTATATTATACTGTGAAACCCCATCTATTCATATATACGAGTGGCCAGCCCTACCCTAAGATACAACAGGGATCTCAAGTGTATCATTCTCAGCATCAACTGACTAATATAAATATACCGGTAACCACCTTATAAATAAATAAACAGGTGCCAAAAATTTAAATTTTCATTTTAAAGAACACAAATAATGAACCAGTCACATACAACGGAACATGAACCACAAAAGACAATTAACAGACTAAAACAAAACCATGTTTAGAGTAAACATACAAAAGAATATTCCCGAATATGCTGTCAGGAAACAAACCATACAACAATCAAAAGACAGGTATGTAAGAGATAAACATGTAAGACATAATGGGTACAACCATCCTGCTTACAACTATCAGATCTTAGCTAGAATACAAAAGAGATGCGCCTAAAACCAAAAAACTAGTAATATCCCGCACATGCTACAGCTCCCAAAGACATTGGATCAAATAATCATCATGGGCATCCCAGTGGAGAAACACCTATAATAGACATAATATACACATAGCAAGGAAAAGGAATGAACGGGTCAGAGCCCTGCTACATGGAAATAATTATAGCAAGTGAATTAAATGCATAATCAGTAAATATGCAAGATTAAATAATTGATGTGGAGTTGCACTCCCTTGAGACTCAACCTCATCTCTCATCTACACCGCGCAACTAAGAGTATACAAGTATATAGTTAACTACCCAACTAAATCTACAAACCACACCCCTCAAGCCTAATCATAACCCCTAAATGTGTCACTACACCATATTAACCGTTAGATAACATTTCTCCCAATTAAGTAAATTCAATTATCCTAGGAACCGATGACCAAACATTTCCCCATTTCCAACCAAGCGCTAAGTTTCATGAGTTGGACGTCTCGCAAGTGAAATCCAAATAAGGAACCCCCCCGATACACTACCTAATGGTTAGTCGTGGGAATCCATTCGGCCCTCAGTCCATAAAACATACCTTTAAATTTCAGTCTATAAACATCAAAGCATACATATATCATCTCGTGCTAAAATGGGGTAATACGTATCTCACATATCATACAAATATGGCAATACATAACACGCATCGTACAAGTATACTAACAATATCTACAGTGCTATAATCTTCCAGGGAATCACTCACTTATCATCCTAGGGTACTACTGATCGAACTCTCACACTGACTTGGTACAAAACCTATTCAAAACGTCTCGGAAGCGGCAATAGTTCCTCACCGAAAATAAGATGAGTCATACCAAAATTTCTTACCCCTGATAAAAATGTCACACAATATAAATAATGGACGACTATGACCTGGGGACCGTACTCTCCCTGCTCCTCGAGCCAGAGTAGTTGCCCACTTCATGCAACTTCCCATGATATCACTAGAGGGGTTTGCACCACATAACATACATTACACATACAATATGCATTCACATAATATGAATACAAGGTATCACACCTTACAATGTATATGCATATATCACTGCTCCTAGCTATATGTAATTATCGCACCTTACACTTGCTACTGATCCATACAAACATCTCAAGTTCATATTATAACATGCTCATTAATAATTCATCACACTTTTGATTATGTCCCCAATTTACCCTTGAAATGACCTACGAATTCTTACTCAGTAGCCCATAACTCTTCTTGAAAGAATTCCCATTCCGTGGGGGATTTACAAAAAAGGAAGCGATATAATATCCTCACAAATAAACCTCGGTAATAGCCCCAAGGTAACTCCTTCATCGAGTCATAACATACCCACATTTTACAACATAAACATGTTTATATAATAACCCAATGGAGTTCCCTAAGTATTTAAAGCATTAGTAAGGGAAAAGAAACAAAATCTTCAATTAGAGTAATCAGATCGGACTGGAGGTTCCTAAAAATGAACCGGTTTGGCTCCTAAAAACTGACAGATGATTTTCCACTTTCGAACCGATCTGGCATCCTTTGAAAATGAACCGGTCTGATTCCAAAAAATTGACAAAATTTTTTACCTCCAGACCGATCCGGTATTCTCCAAAAATGAACCGATCAGGATTGTCTAGTTCTGTATACCACGAAAGTTTTACCTATTTTTCCAACAATCCCTCCTTCTACAATGACTCCTTTAATAATCACCCAAATATGAGTACCACCATATCTATACGTTTGAACCCATGTAAACACAACAAGGATTGATCTTTTATACTAAATTCTAGGGTTTAACACATATATCCCTAATATTACCAAATTCATACAACAAATTATAAAATAGATTACACAATTAAACATTTAGCAAGTTAATTCACTTGCCTCAAAGATTGTAGGGTTTGATTCTTCCTCCAAGTAAAAGATTATACAAAATTACAAAGATTTCCAAACATCATCTTCTTTCTCTTTTTCTCACGTTCTCTCTCTATCAAATGTTTTTTTTTCTCTTAATTAAGATTAATTACCCACTTAAGCCTAATAACCCCTTATCAATAGAAATCCTATCCTTAAATGAAAATACAGACATAAAAATAACTAGTATACCCCAATTCGAGTCAAACTAGTCATAGGATTCTGTAACTCTAATAAAAAACCCAGGGCAGTCATTTTGACTTTTTTGGCCCATTCAAAATCCACCGTGCCCTCCTAAATTTCGTTCGGAACTCAGAATATAAAAGCCATCTCTCGACCTCAAACAATTCACTGAAACATACCACGGTTGAGAAATAACTAAATCCCATCGTCAATACACCTATACACAACGAGATTACCTAAAACAAGGTTATTTTTACCATATCATTCCAGTAAATGTGTAATTCTCATAAATATTAACTATTCTAGCAAAATCAATATTTATTTAAAACCCTTATTTTAATTCTCAATTATATTAAATCGTCCACAATCGTTAATTTCATCTGAAAATAAATACACAAAAATAAGAAGTATTACATATACATCACGTGTTTGCTATTTACTAAATTTGTTGACCTGGTACTTTGGAAGATTTTATGAATTTTTGGAAAAAGATTATCATTGAAGACTACTTTAACTTATCATGTCATAAATTTTTTAACAATGTTTCACACCTTGTCATGTTATAAAAATTTTAATTGACTCAGCCATGGGTATTATTTTCATGCATTTTCTAAGCTCGCAGACAGAGTTTTTTATTTTTCTTTTGTTGGATATGATTAATGCTTAAGTTCATATGACTGTTTTTACCTATTTGGTTTCTTTTATGTATGTTTTCCCCAGATTACTAGTTTGATTTAGATTATAGTTTTTTAACATTGATTTTTTTTTTAATCTTTTTTCTATGTTTCTATTAAATTTTGTGATTCAAAACTTTGTTGTAAATGTGTGTCATCAAATTTTTTTTTTTGCTTTTCTTCTATCTAAAACACTCTGATCGATTTGCTTATGTTAAAATGATGAACTCAAATGTTACTTATTTTTTTGGTGTTTGCAATCAGAAAATAAATAATAAAAGGCTTACAATGTAATAAGTATGCTATCTGTGTATGTTGTTTCTTCACGTGTTTGTACTACATTGTGAGTAGTTGGTTGTGTACTAGAGAGTGTGCGTAGTTGTGAAATCATTATTATATGAAATAAAATTGTAAATTCCATTTCTTAGGGACTGTTGGGACAAAATTTTGAAGTTTAATAATGTCAAACATGATAGGCCAAAAAGCTCACTAGTAGCTAAATATCATTAATAAGAGTGAAATGGCGATCTATAGCTTGAATACATATCCATTACACAATCATATAATGATACGGTGGTGATGCATGAATAAGGTATGCAAAGAACTAAGATACAAACCAAAAAAGGATGGTTTTCCTGAAGAGACATATACATAGAGCACATGACACAGGTACGATTACAACTAAGTTAAATAAAAGAGTTGGTGAATTTGATTCATTTAACAATGGCATCGAGTTTGGGGTTCGAGACTTGGGATCAACATCTCCACATATGGGTGTAAGGCCAATCGACATTCACCTCTCCCAGACCTTGCAGTTAAGCGGGAGCCTTGTGTATTGTGTATGACCTTTATCTAGTTTGGAGAATTGGCAATGACTTTGGACATGAAAGTGAGAAGAAAATTTAGGGCAAGATACCACCATTGAAACTGAGGACAGTGGAATTCTAATGAATGAAGAATTTATCCAGGAAGCACCTTTAGAGTGGGGACAAAAAATAGTAACTAGCTGGGGGATGGCTGAAGCTTCTCTATTTTACTTCTTTACTAGTATGAAAGGCCATACTATAATTTTGATTTAGTATATGAGGGTGAGTAATGGGTCTAATTTTGTTTTACAATGATTTTTGGAGTCTTTTAATAACTTAATTGAAAATAAACTAAACATGAAAAGGTCTTTAATTGGGAAAACTTTGATATACTGATATGGGAGAGCATTGTACGTATTTGAGAGTTACATGTTTCTATTTACGTAAGTCTAGTTCTTTATGGATGTTGAACATTGATATTTTTTCCCTCTCACTCTCTCAGCTTAGACTACTCAGTTATGTTTGGCGATGGTTTGGGTGCGTGAGAAGTTCTTATTGGTGTCCAACTATTTTTTTGATATATTTTTTAGACTGAAGCTATACAAGTGAGAATTAAGTTTCTTCATTGTTTCACATCATTACTTTCATTATTTTCTTGGCCTTTCTTGGTAATTTATAATTCATTATTTCATAAAATTCTTGCATTTCTTTGTTTTAATATCTTTTTTTCCCTGTGTGATTTACATACTTTCACATTATATTTTTGTTTAGAATTATATCAAGATTTATTTCACTGAATTTATTTCTTACCACTTTTTTTTATTCTATCTCTTTTTTGATTATGCAGCTTAATTCCTGATTATTCTTTGCTTTGATGTTTCTTTTTGTTAGATCATTTAGGGGTTCGACTGTTTGTTTGTTGATATTCTAGAAATGAAATATATAAGGGATTTGAATGTTTTTTGTTACTTGATATTCCAGAAATCAATAATAGAAGAATTAACATCCACTTAAACAAACATAATAACCATAATCATTTGAAATATTAAGTATGGCATTGTCGATCATCTTTATTGCCTTCTGCTTGCTACTCAGTACGTAGATGATATAATTAATTAAACAAAAATTTGTCAACAGACAAAAACTCAGTTAATTTTTTATGGTTTCCCCTCTATTTTAGGAAGCAAAGTAGCCAAAAGCTTCACATTTGTTTCTTTGCTAATAGCACAAAGAACTATGAGTAATTCTACTTTCCTTTTTCTTTGATCAACTAATTCTTTTTTCTCTAAAGTCACAAGTAGTACTACATAGGCAAAGAATTTGGCTGAACAAGGTACACGATTTATTTCCTCACCCTAAAAATCAAAGCGCCTTTCATATGAAGATTGATTACAAGATTAGGAAAATAACCAAGTTGGGGCTTGCACCGATTTGGGCTATAAATGTGAATACCTCTATTGAACCATGAGGTTTCGGGGGATCCAACCCTATCTAGATGATTCAATAGTCAGGGGAACATAGTGGGCATGTTAATTAACTCAAAAAATGAAGGAGATTTATCATTCATGAGCACAGTGGAATGGGTGGTCAAGGGAAGATAACCCTTGCTCAAACAATTTACAATATTGAAAAGTTAAAGCTACGTTTTATTAAGAGAACATGTGTCCGTGTTTGAGGATTTTAACATCAATAGACTTTTAAATAAGATAGTGAAATATCTTACCAAAATCGATCCTCCATTGTCAAAAAATATTTACTTGTACTTGTCAATCTATATAACCAAATTATGGAGAAATGGGATTGCTTGAGAAATTATTTTTTATTAATTTGTCATTTTATTGGAAGCAAAATTAATTTTCCCACTCTAAGATTTGAGTTTTTTTCAATCACCCAAACATCTCTTACTAATTCTACTGGTTATAGAATCTTTTGTGATGAGATGATAGTTGGGTCTTATTTAAGCAAAGGCATTTGCCATCGGTGGGGAAATAGAGAGTGATGATCTGGTCTTAATCAATAGAGGCATCATGGAAAGGTGTGGGGCTCTTCTGTTACTGATAAAGGATGTAAAGGGCAAACCCAGTGCACAAGGCTCCTATCAATGCGGGGTACTAGGGGAGTTATATGTACACAGTCTTACCTCTGCATATGCAAAAAGGCTGTTGCTGCGACTCGAATCTGTGACCTCCAGGTCAAAATGTGGCAACCTTACTATTGCTCCAGGTGATAAAGGATGTACGAGGGTTAATTAATTCTAAAGTGTCTAAAATGAGTGCTTATTATTTAAGACAAATACTGTATTAATGCAAAGACGCGTATGGAGTCTTACCCTCCTTAAGGATGACTTATAATTATTTGTTTTCACCATATTTAAAACATTTCTTTGCATATTGTTAAATATTCCAAAGGAAACTAATATTGAAAAGGACAATTGAATACTACTTTGGATGGCCTTAGGGTTGCTTAAACCTTAACATCATGTGTGAATTAAGGATATAGGTAACCACATTTTTTACACATTGTTGTTGAATTATGCACTTCAAGATGCACAAAAGGATGATGCACTACAGGTATTATATAATTATTGCTCCATTTTTTATGTTGGCAAGGTGAACGATGTTTTCAACATTGTCTATCATTCTCCGCCAAAGAAGAAATACCAAATATTTTAAATGGAAGTTTCAGGAGACTGCACACATTATCTTTAAGGGGTGGTTTGATCTACAACACACTAAAAAACTTCAAATGCTTATGTGTTATAATTTTGGTTATTTATGGTATCAAGAGTTGCCAAGGTCACTAAGGAATGACGTAAAGAAGAGAGCAAAGAGGGAGGCAGGGGAGGGGTCTGGCCCCTTAGCAGACTGAAAATTAAATTAGTTATTTTTTGTTAATTATTTCTAAGTTAGCTATTGTTTTAGGTAGTGATAATGATAAGTTATTTATATCTTAGTTATTTCCCTTTTAATTAGCTTCCTATAGTAGGTAGAAGTCTCGGGGGTTAAGCAACTTAATGTTTATTTGATGAGAACTCTACCTTAATTTAATTACATTAATAGTAAGATATCTTTAATTGAGGCTTTGCTTAATATTTTCTATTTCTTTCGTGTATGTGCTCCACTGCGTATTTATGTGTTTACATCAAATTGGTATCAAAGTGCAGTTCGCTCATGTTGTATTAGTCTTCATATGTGTGGTAATAATATTCATCAACACAACAAAATCAATGGCTAAAGTTCAATTTAAGAAATCAACCCAACCCTAACAAAGTTTGTGACAGAGATTAAATCCATATGCAATGAGGTGTGACAATTAAAGGATCACAGCTCCATCGAAATTTTATAGCCAAACCAACTGCCATGCTCCAACCTTGGTTCCCTGTATCCCTCATCAATGAGGTTGGTGGATTTCATGGTTGGCGGTGGTGGCAAAGGGAGGGCCCAACGAGGTGGTTGTGAGGCTTTTTGAGTAGACTCCACGGGTAGCAAATTGGCCCATGGGGTTCGTAAGGCACCATCAAAGGCAGTCACACATCCTAGGGACACTTCCATCCTTGGGGAGCCAATGAGGGCTCACAACTGCTCGTGTAGGGAAAATGAACAAGACCTTTTGGGGATGTGGTTCGAACCCCCAAAGGCCCATTAGAAAATGGTAGTTTTGATTGTATCTATTGTCGCATTCAATGTGGTGGTGGATAGACACCGAACGAGGCAAGAGAGGCATAAAAGGAGATAACTAATGGGGTTCTCAAAACCACATCCCCCACATAATCAAAGCCCTAGGGGGTCCAACCATGTTCCACTGATGCCATTCTCATCGTGCGAAAACCTAAGAATGGTTCATCATTTGTTACCGTACATGATCCTGACAGTGAGATTGTGAAGAATAAGCTTATAAAGAAGAAGGGACTAAAACTAAGAGTCAAGGGAATGCTAAAGGGTTATACTACTTATGTAGTGATATAGTAGAGTTTAGTCGCTAAAATAGGGGTTATTGTAAACTATGAACATAAGACTTGTTCTTTTTATAATTTTTCAGTTTTCATGTCCAATATTTTATGGAGGGAACTACACAGGTAGAAGTATTAATTTTGGGGATAAATGATATTTTATCAATGAATAGGAAAAGAATATTGTTGGAGTAAAATAATTTATGGACTTTGAAGGGGAGTAGAATAATTTAAGGACTACGAACAAAAGAACTAACCTTGAAAATCCCTGTTTTCTATATTTTTGTTTGAATGCCTTTAACCTATGCGCAACATGTGTTATAATAAAAGGGAAAACCAAATAGTATTTTTTGTGAGCTCAATAAAAAAAAAGAAACGTTACTTATAAAAAAGGGTTAAAAAAGTTTTACAGAGATATACCCACATCAGTTATGACTAATGTTGTGCTCAAGAGAGAGTAGTTGTGTTCACGAAATATATAGATATAAATGATTACTGGAGTGGAAATTCTATTGATTAACGAAGTTATATGCATCTTCTAGGGACTTCCAAATGGTCCATGCCACACCTCTCCATGTAATTGTACGTGACACTTAATGCCAAAAAGTGCAGCATGCGTTGATTTTGTTTTTGTCAAGAATGACAATATATATATATATATATATACACACACACGAAACTAAATATTTCTCAAACCTGAGGTCGTTTTACACCCACGACTGCCCTAGTCGAAGTCTACAGCTGAGCTATCCCTTCAAGGTGGAAAATTCCTCTGATATTTCTTTTTTATATATTATGTATAAACTCAACTCACTTAAATAAATCCTTTTGCCAAATTACTTGGGATTGACAGCTACACAAATCATGTATCATCATCTATTTCCATTTATCTCAATATCCTCGGTGAAATCACTCTTTTATAAATTATGCATATCTAATGTGTATATATGTTTATGTATTGGTGTCATTATTGGAAGCATGGGAGGTTACTATAACTCTCAAATTTTCTAACCAAGATCATTAAACTATGAAACCTAAACCTCCTGATCCCATTGTGACCTGGTCAAAGTCTTTTGTAAGTGTTGTTTCATCCTCTTCAGCTCAAGAACCTACCCTAAAAATGCCGTTATCCTTTAAAGGAGAGACAGCCATTCAGTTCACCTCTGAAGATATACAAGCCCTAGTGGATCCTTTTAAATACTCTATTGTGGGTCTCCTTACTATAGAAGATATTTAAAAAACCACGTTAAGTTTTACATAAAAAACTCATGCTTAGTTGTCCGCCTTCATTACAAACACGCCCTCTTTTAATTAGGCTGTGGAGAAGATTTTATACGAATATATGTGAGGATAGTGAATTTTTGGCAGAAATCCTATACTTTTAAATAGACACATGAGTTTAGGGTGGATAAAAAGAGTCCTATTGTTCCTGCATGGATCGACTTTCCAAATCTTCCCATTCGCCTCTTTGTAAAGTCCTATCTTTATTCGATTTCTTAATTGATCGATAAACCCTCAAAACTGGATAATTCTACTTTAGATATCTCTAAGCCTAGTCTTTCAAGGGTCTGTGTGAAGATCAACATTCTCCAAGAAAGAACAAGAAGAGTGTGGATAGGGATTGGTGACCAAGGCTTTTGGAAAAAGTATCGTATAAAGAAATTCCTCTATATTGCAAGCCCTACTTGAAGAAGGGTCACAACTTCGAGACTTGTATTTTTAATAAGAAAACTCAAGAAGATATGAAGAATATGTAAGACCCTAATCCTAAATAAGTCTTCAAGACCGTCACTCTAATGATGCTCCCAATATTGAAGATCAAGAAGAATTTCTCATTATCCAAGAAACATCCATTTCCAATCCCCAAATTGTTCAAAGCCTCTCACCAAGAATTCTACTCTCTACCACTCCTAGTCTTAATAAAGAGAAATATGAAAAGATTGCTCAATACATCATTAAAATTAACCACTGTGATATTACTACAGATGAAGCAGTTGTACTAGATAATATCATGCTCTCCCTAATTGCTTCTAATCTTTCAGACTATGAAAACCATCATGCTAAACATAGAAGCTACCAATATGATTCAGAAGATAAGTAGAAAATCCTCACTCCAATACATGAAGAATTAGATATGTTTGCTACTTTTTTTGATAGAAAAATGGACAGCTATATGCGTAGCCAAAGCCAGAAGAAACAATAAGATCCTCCCTAATGAAAGTATAGCTCCCAACATCAAGGCAGGTAAATCCTACCATCCTATTATTTTGAGGAAAACCCTTCAGGATCCTTTATTCAAAAGAGTCACTATAGCTGCTAAACAAACCTCAAGTTTAATCTTTTCAAACTCACAATGATTAACTTCTTATGTTAGAATGTTAGAGGAGTGGCTAACAAGACTACTAATAGAAGAATCAAGAGATTGATTAGAAATCATGGTATTCCTGGTGTTTCCCTTATTAAGCATAAAGTTGACAATTCTCATTTGGAGAAATATCAGCTTAGATGGAATTTCGAGGGTGCCATTGCAAATGTTTCCAACCAAATTTGGTTATTTTGGAGAAAGGGTATGTCAGTTACCATTCGATATGATGATGAACAAAGTTTAACTTTTAAGGTTGGTCACCAATCCCTTAATGTGGACATAATCCTTACTTTAGTTTATGTAAGATGCAATAAAGATGATATAATGCATTTTTGGAGAAACTTGGAAGATATTTGCAACAAATATGATGTTATCCTCTTTTGTTTATTGGTGATTTTAATGTTATCTCTAATCAGTTAGAAACAGTTGGGGTAATGTGATTGATTTCCACGAAGTTAAGGATTTCAATGATTGCATTTCTTTATGTGGGCTCAAAGACTTAGGCTATTCAGGTTCAAAGTTTACTTGGAATACTTCCAGATGTGAAGATAGAACCATTTTTTACAGTTGAGACAAAGAATTTTGCAACCTATAATGGCACAATGACTTTCCCAATTCATCTATATCCCACCTGAACAAACGCTACAGTGAATACTCCCCTCTTTTGCTTTCAATTAAAAGTACTTTTGATTCATATCTTAAGCCATTTAAGTTTCATAAAATGTAAGTCTATACAGTCTATAGTGATCAAATCTTGGGAAGCTCCCATTATGGCCTCCACTCCTTAAAATTTGGAATAAATATGTCTTTAAGGACATTTTTCAAAATATTAAAGATCTTGAAGATGATTTAATTCTCAATGAAGTTGTTTTTCAAGAAGACCCCAGTACTGATAATAGAACGAAGTTGCACGAAATCAAAGACAATCTTAATATAGCTCTTAATCAGGAGGAGATCTATTGGCATCAAAAGTATAACATTAAATGTCTTAAAGAAGGGGATATGAATACAAAAACAATTCACTATTCTATGAACGATAAAACAAGTTTTCTTTCTATTCCCAGAATTAAAGATCGAAACAACAATTGGAATGAAGGTAAACAAGATATTGAAAGTGTTTTTATTTCCATTTAACAAACATTCGAGTGTTGATCCTGCCAACCGTGATCTTTCCATTTTTGGAAGTAATTCCAAATCTGATAACTCTAATGCCTCTTTTACTCAGATGCCATCTAAAAGTGAAATTCTTAAGGCTGTAACTAATCTTAATGCAGACAAGCTTCTTATATCCTGATGGTTTTGGTGGTGTATTATATTTTTTGGGGGGAGATCATCAAATAGACCTAATCAAAGCAATCCAATCATTTTTTATGGGTGGTAAAATCCCTAGAAGTTGGTATAGCACTATTGTGGTATTGATTCCCAAAGTTCAGAATCCCTCTACTCGATCCCATTTTTGGCCTATCAGTCTTTGTAAATTTGATCTAAAGATCATTTCTTTGATTATCAACACTAGACTCTCTAATATTTTGCCTTTCATAACCTTTGAAAATCAAAGTGGTTTCACTAAAGAGAGATGCATTTAAGATGACGTTCTTCTTGTTCATGAAATGACTAATTCTTTGGGTAAAAAGTCTCATGCTGATAATTCAACAATAAATTGGATATAGAGAAGGCTTATGACAAATTGTCATGGTTGTTCCCGCTATAAGTCTTTTGAAAATTTATCTTTTGTGAAATTTTTATAGACGTCATATGGAGACCTTTATCCAATAACTAGTTCTCAATTGTGGTGAATTTTAATCCAATAATATTTTTCAAATCTTTAAGGTGTCTTAAACAAGGGGACCCCCTACCCTATTCATTATAATTGTTGAGGTGATAAGTAGAGGTATTGACTCCCTTATCTTGTCCAATAAAGTTAAGTCCTTTAGTCTCCCTTCAGGTAGCTCATTGTTATAGCATCTCAGCTTTGGTGATGATGTAATTATCTTAACTAATGGAGGTAAAAGAAGTCTTTTGAATTTGATGACTTTAGTCTTTTTAATTTGATGACTTTCTTAAATCATTATTAGGATTGTTCTGGTCAGCTAATTAAGAAACAAGAGCAGTTTCACTGTTGAAAATAAGGTTTCCACTAAAAGAAGGTCTGCAATTGGTTCTTACATGGGTCTGTCTCAAAAGAATCTTCCTATAAAATATTTGGGGTGTCCTTTATTCAAAGGAAGAGGGAAGATCTCCTATTTCTCTGAGCTATGTTAACATTCAGGAGAAGTTTAAGGGATGGAATACTAAATTTTTATCATTTGGGGGTAGACTTATTCTTATTAAACACGTCCTCTCTACTATTCCTATTTATATCCTAGCCTCAATAAAACCTTCTAAATCTATCATTAACAGTATACAAAAAAATTTCAACAAATTGTTATGGGGTTTAAGCAAAGATAATGGTGATAATTATGTCTAGCTTAAATAAGAGTAGTGTTATCCTACTGAAGAGGGTGGTTTGGGGGTGATAAATATAAATGGTATTGACATTTCTAGTAGTATGAAGTTGGTTTGGAGGGTCAAGACTTCTCAAGGTCTTTGGGCTTCTTTTGTAAAGAACAAATATAAAAGTTCTTTAGAAGCAGGTAGATCAAATATAAAATTTTTCGAAGGTCCATCATGATCTACAAAACCTGTGGACTCCCACTAGAGAGGTCCATCATGTGGTGGAAGATCTTTTTGTAGATATGGATTCAAAAACTATGTGGACTCCCACTAACGGTGGGGATTTTTCTTTCGAATCTGCAATTAATCTGTGCAGGCATTCTAGTTCCCCTTGCAGTAGTTGGAAATTCTTATGGCATAAACATTATCCAAATAAAATTTGTATTTTTGTTTAGAAACTCCTTCACAATGTTATCCCTCTTGATGATCAAATTCAAAATACTGGCATTAGATTAGCTTCTCGATGAGGTGTTGTCTTAATCAAGTGGAGGGCACTCAACATACTTTTCTATACAGTCAACTAGCCAAGTCTATATGGATTTATTTTCCATGTCTGTTCGAAATAACCCCAAATTTTAATTCTATCTTGGCAACACTGATCTCCTGGTGGTCGTATATGCCTAAAAAGGTCTACCTATAGTTCCTTTTCTCAGTTGTCCCAAGCATGATTATTTGGGAGATTTGGAAAGCTATATGTGAAATCTTTTTCGAAGGTGAAAAGATGAGATCAAATAGGATAATTTAAAATGTCTACGAAATGATTTCTGACATAGCTCAGACAGTTTCCTTTAAAGATATCATTAACAACAGTCATCAATTTTTGGTCTCAGATTTCCACTTGAAAGTTAAGGTTCATATGTCTAGTTTCATTATTACTAAATCGATTAGTCCCAAATATGGTAGTGTTAAACTAATTGTGGATGGATCTTCTAGAGGTAACATAGGGAAAGTCTTATTGGTGGCATCATCAGGGCATATAATTTCATGTTTATAACAACTTTCTATTCGTACATTGGTCACAACCACAACTTCAAGGCCGAGGTTCTAGCTTTACAAAAAGATGTGGACTTTTGTAAGAAATTTGGCTTCTCTAATTTCATTGTTGAGTCAGATTCTCTTACCTTGATGTCTATGATGAAAGAATTATGGAAACCACTTTGGAAAGATAAAAAGTACGTCCAGGATATTAATTCAAGCCTCACATCCATTAATGTCCAGTTTACTCATGTTTGGCCCCAAAATAATGGTGTAGCAGATGGTCTCGCAAATTTAGCTTCCTCTTCAGGCAACTCAAAGACTTTTTGGTCTTTTCTGATCTCCCAAGGTTAATTAAGGGTCTCTTTAATGTTGATAGATTAGGCCTCCCAAGTATGATAAAAGTGCTTTAATGTAATGGGCATAAGATAAATTCCCAAATTTTGTTTTATTTTCCATTTGTGCTTATAAGTGCCACTCGGAGAGGATATTTCTCCAACCTATTAAAATTAATTTGTGGGGGTATTGTCCCTCTTCTTTTGAAAAAAAAATATATCTTGGAGGTCATAACCATGTTGTTGAAACATAGCCATGGGTTTCACCCTTGATTCTAAATTTGCAATTCTTTAACTGTAATGCTTATGCATTTTAAGATCTGTACATGGCCTTATATGTTAGGGTTACATAATTTTGTTCATATATTCAGTTATCGAGGTGGATTCTATAATTTGTTAGTGTTTTTTTTATTATTTAGTGCATTGTGAGTGGTTATAGTAAATGCCTTTGAGATTGAGGATGCCTTACTTGCAAGTCCATAGTTTTTCCATTTTTATGCATCCAAACTTTATTACCTTTTGACATTGTATTGCAATCCTCTCGTATCTATGCAATTCACATTTTAAAGTACTGGACAAGTCTGAGTAGTTGGCCAAATCAGTTGAATACTGGGTGAAATATGTTGGACATGGATAGACTTGCTAGTATTTTGACCAAAAAGGGGTGAAATATAGTAAACTCTAAGAGTCATCAGAAAATTGATATCTAGTCACCGAGTCAACACAGATTTAAAAACCAATAGATTATTGAATTGTTGAAGTATCAAAAAGTGAAGCATTATAGATGATTGCCAGGTATGTGTGACCCTAATTATGATTCTAATCAATTATAATTCTCAGACTTTTAAATTTGTTCTTTTTATATGAATTCATTATACGTCTACCCACTTAGTTGTTCTCCATTATAACTAGTTGAGAATTAGTGCTTGTGCACGTATGTACCATAGCATACCCCCGTGAATATTGTGTTTATTTTACTTGTTCTTTCTTACTTGTTTTTTTATTTATCTAAGGTATCTAATATCTTGGGTTCCTTTCATTACTTTACATTTTTGTTTGAAATATAAGTGATTTTTTTTCAAATCGCTGAAGATAGAGGATCCATTTGCATATTACTTCGTGAAGCTCCAAACAATCCTCTTGCTCCCTGTTAATAATTTAGCAACCTTAAACTCCCTCTAGTATAACTCCTTTCCTCCCTTTCAAACACATCATCAAGAAAATGATAGTCTGTAAAATCATAGGCCTTTGTTTTTTTCCCCAACATTAAATTGTATATATAGTATAGAGAAAATCTAGGATCAGCTAATGATAGTCTATCTAAGAATGAAGAAAATATGAATTTGGTAAAGCCCATGTGTATAGACAAAGATATTAGATTAATGTACCTATAATTAGTGGTCAAGTTATGTATTTTTCTTCTTCAACATGTCACTAAAAATATTATTTTTCTTTACAGCTACTTTTTCTTTTCTCATGTATTCGAGTTCTTAACATATTATTTATTAAATATTTAAACCACTCATATGATTCATTTAGCAAAAAGTCCCTCACCTACCCTTCCCCTTTTCTGCCAAACCAATCACTATTGGCAGACCATTGGATGCTGTCCGATCCTCCAGCGCCGACAGGGGGTGGTCGTACCGCTAGTGCGGACAATAGTTTACAAAGGATATAGATTAATGTGTTAAGGAGTTTATTTATTAGGACTGTTTGTCAAATAAGAAAATATATTATTCTAAAAATTTAATGGATATTATCTTGAGGGACTAAACATAATTTAAGCCTATTTGATTCCATCTGAAAACATAGTAGCATTTTCTTCTTCATTATTTAATGTGGATTTTTAGTCTTACTGGGCCAAATTTGTGTTTTGTCCTTTAACATGCTTTTTTATTTAGGATCACTCATAAGCCTATGTACACAAATAATGTTATGTAGAATATTTTACTGGAATTTGTTAGTGTTTTCTCGCCTGTAGATTAATTGATCTCTTGGCTTATATTTATTTTGCAAAACTAAAAGAGATTTGATTTTTCTGGAGTCTTGCGACTGAGATTAATTAGTGTTTCTCACTCACATGAGGCTTTAAGATAAAAACATGTTTTTATGTTAAATAACACAACTAAACAATCGGTTAAGTCATGGATTCTTGCACTAAAATTTTAAATACCAATTAACCGACTAGATACATCATGGACTATGCACATATCACTTGAAAACAAAATAATAATTAATTTACTACTGTCTCACTTTTGTGATTGCATATAAATGTCAGTTGTTGGTATTTCCTATTTAAATATAGATATCATCCTATCCCTTTAGTGGCAGATTGAGGATTTGAAGTGAAGTAGGGTGAAATTTTTTGACGAAGCCCGAGGGTTCGGTGGCTAGAACCCCCGAGGTGATTTTTTTTGGGTTGTTTTCACTTATGTCTTTGCAATTTTTAACCCTAAAAATGTTTAGGTATTAATTAACTAAATTTGGATTCCTAAATTTTTCCGTTTCGGATGCGGTTGAACCTCAACTTCGGATACGGTTGGTGTGTTGTCTCCTCTTTTCTGTTTAAAAAATTTCTCCATTGACTTCCTGTATTTACAACAAATTTAATTTAATTTCAGACTAATAGATTCACACTAAATTTAGTTTAGTTTCAGACTTATTTTACATTATAAATTATTTTTTTCACACTAATAGATTCTAGGGATTTTAATTTTAATATCTATTATAAATTTAAACTCATATAAACAAAAACACATATTTTATTTTACTAAACAAACACATATAAACATACCTCTATCTCTAAAATATACACATATAAACACATATTATTAATATTATTATTATTATTATTATTATTATTATTATTATTATTATTATTATTATTATTATTATTATTATTATTATTATTATTATTATTATTATTATTATTATTATTATTATTATTATTATTATTATTATTATTATTATTATTATTATTGTTGTTGTTGTTGTTGTTATTATTTTTAAAGTTGAACTGGGGCGGTCGCCCCGCTTCGGCCTGGGCTGAATCCGCCCCTGTATCCCCCTGTATTCAATTTATCAAGTTGATGGCTTATGTTTTAGGTACTCATAATAGAAGGGAAATATCTACTTCATGAGCACTAGCCTGTGAACTTTTGATGGATTTATTTTTGGTTTTAATTCTTCCCGAGACCTCTTTACATATCTTTTCCTTTAAATATTCTCATTTTTGTTTATTGGTATTTGAAGAAATAAATAATACAATTGTTAGTGTATTAATATATTAGTGGTGGCATTTGATCCACGAACTGCTGCAAAATAGTCTTGAACAAAAAATGTGCAGCTCAATTGCAAAACATTGCACTTTACAATCAGTATTCAGACCTAAAATATGACAAGGATATTAAACTAGTGATTTTTTTTACTGTATTATGTATGTTAAAAACCTGTTTGATTTCATAGTTGAGTTATTAGACTATGTGCAATATGTGTTGTGGAGCACCAAAAATAGGCTTAGTACTTTACATTCACATTAAGAAGATTAGTGTTTAATAAGAATGTGTAGGTAAATAATAGATTATGAAAATGACTTTAGTTTGTTTGGGACAACTATTAATCAACTGCTCCGTGCAACACGTTTTAATGTCTATGTATATTTTTGTTTAATCTACATTTATTAGGAGGTTTAATAATTTAGAAAAGTTTATTTTTTTGCATAGATCTAAGATTTTTAGCTTGCAAAATGATGGATCTTGCAAAAAGTGGGTCTTTAACAAATGTTACAATTGGTTTACGCCATGTGTAAGTTGATTTTAATTTTGTGCAGTATGTTATTATTATCTCCACTTTCTTTGTTGTGATGGCTTTGTAACTTCTGCTAGTTACCGTTCAACTTGCCCCTATTGCACTGGCTCGAGTCTGGGTGGTTGGATGATTTTTTTTTATATTTATGTATTTGTTGTTTCAATTTTCTTCATAGGTAGAAATATTTTTTTTGCAGGTCTTCTAAAGCTAGAGGTTCTTCTACTACTTGGACTCGAATAATTGGAAAAGGATTTGTTTAGTTGAGTAGTTTCATGCATGTATTCTTGAATGATTTTCTTAACATAGACATATATTGTCATTTGTTGCATATCCTTCCACTGGTTTTCTACTGTCTGGCCTTGAATAATTGGAAAAGAATTTGTTTAGTTAAGTAGTTTCATGCATACATTCTTGAATGATTTTCTAAAAATAGACATATATCGTCATTTTTTGCATATCCTTTAAAGACACTGATTGATTAACATGTTAGATTTAGCATGCAAAAATGTGTAGGTTACATGTTTGTTAATCCCCAACTGGGTTCTCCTGTTATGCAAATTTGCAATGGGCAGACTGCAGAGTACATGAGATTTGTTCTCTTACCAAACAATAAATATGTTAACTTTTGTTTTCTTTTATTTGGAAATTCGTAACATTAAAAGTTTGACTTCTACTAATTTTGTGATGTCTTCTATTTACTTTATAAAAATGAAATAATTGTGATGACACAATAATATTAACATGATGTATGTATAACAACTGTATTCACAACCTGATAAAGCTAACTTCTGTCGGATTTAGGCTTCACCCAAGTGTGAAGTGAGTTGGACCGGTAGGGAAAATAAGAAATGGGAACATGATTGTTGATGTAAAAAACTAGATCGCTCTAATTATTCAATCACAGATAAATAAATAAGACAAAGATTTTTAAAGTGGTTCGGCTAGGAATAAAGCCTACGTCCACTGTTATGTTATTGCTGAGTGTTTGTGGAATTCTTGATTACAAGTTCTCTCAAGAAATTCCGGTCCCTTTGAATGGGATTGATACAAGGTATTTATAGCCTCAAGGCTGTACATGAAAGGTCCAATACATTAAATGATATACATATGAATGGGTAATACATTTAATGCAGCGTGTGCGTCAAGAATCTAATGAATAGTTGAACAGTTGTCCGTCTGATAATTGATGACACGGCCGAGGTGCAGTTCGGACCGCCTTAGTTGCTCGTTGATCAAGAGTTCCTCGGAGTGCTTAGAGTATCTCGGGATGATGGAGTTCCTCGGATGGAGTTCCTCGGCATGATAGAGCTCCTCGGTGTATTCTCGTTGCTCGGTACCAACCATGGTTGTTCAGTAAATGATCTTCCTCGCTGTTATTGTGCCACGTAGATTGACACGTGTCTTCATACTATTCGTCCACATCAGCATATTAATTTTGGTATCAACAGAAGCCCCCAATGTTTCATATTTCGAACTTTGAGGAGTATGGGACATTCTTTCTCGATATATGGTAATATTAAATGACCTTCCTGGGTTTTAGGAGCATTGTATTCAAATTTCCTTCTCATTTCGCAGTTTCCGCCTTTTTTACAAGCGCTTCGATCTTCGTGCAACTTTTGTCTTTTTAGCCGCCGGAAGTTCAGTAGTTTCTTTTTAGTAATCATTTCTTTCGCCGCTTCCCAATGCAAAGTATTTAAACTCCTTTGGTAACCATACCGTCGTCTACACTTTCCATTTTCTGCATTCAAGTTTTCTATTCTCTTCCTCTCTCTTGTGTGTTCATCACTGTTTCCGTCCGTTGTCAACATATCTCCTTTCTTTCTGTAAGATTTTCTTCCTTTCTTCTGCATCTCTTTTATTCAATATGGTTTATATTGTTGAATCTGCTGAGAAATTTCGTTCTGACTTTTCCATTCCTTCTTGGGTAACTCTAGAGGTTCTTTCTGAGCCTTTAGATTACTTTCGATTGGCTGAGGGACATTGGTTCCCCAGTCTTTTCATTGCTGAATGTGGTTTTTCTTTTCCCCCAAACCCATTATGTCTTGAGTTTTGTCAATATTTTGATCTTGTTCCTGCAAAAATAGCCCCCAATTCATGGAGAATAATTAACGGGGTGCACAAGTTAAATCTAACTCATGGGACTCGTATAGGGATCCCAGAAATCATGTACTGCTATAAATGGGCCACTTTAGATAATATTTATTATTTAAAAACTAGGTTTTTAAATAGAGCCCTTGTAGTTAACCTCCCTGATTCAAATAGAGATTATTTTGAGCATGGGTTGGTCATAAAAAATTGGCAACACGCGCCTTTATCTGGGAATGAAGTATACAACGGTCCCAGATGCCCCCCATACGGCAATGGGATAGGTTTATTTTTCATTTTATTTTACTTATGAAATTGCGTTTTCATCATGTTTGACAAAATGTATGACTGAGATTTATGTATTTATTTGCAGTTGATAGTAAAAGAAAAACTCCAAAAGAGTCGGAAGTGAATATCAAGCATTTAAAACTTATCTGGAATTTGCATAAGACGATTGCAGACGAGCATATTAGATCTGCATCATATTTGCTGCGGTATAAGAGCTACACAACCTCTTATACTGCTCGCCCTGTTGAACCAGCCTCAACACCAGAAAGTTCATCTTCAGATTCTCATATTCCCCTATCTCAGAGAATGGGCAAGAAAAGAGCTCCTCCTGCTCTATTTGGTGAAATTTCTTCTGCTGTTGGAGCACAGAAAAGCAAAATTGATGTCCCAGAGGGGACTAAAAAAGTAGATGCCAGTTCATCCAAATTTGCCGAGAAGCCCCCAGTGGCCCCGAGCAAGAAAAGTGCTAGTGCTGATGTAATTACAATCTCTCCAACCAAGACCTCTTCCTTAGTTGATGCTGCTGACCCTCCTTTGAATAGATTGAGGAAATCATCCTCGGTTAATCTTGCTGGAACTGCATCTTCTCTACCTGCTGGTGGTAGTAGTATTTCAAAAATCATTCTTCCGAGCTCTTCAACGAGCTCAGTTATACCCGAGGTTCTCGGGGTTGATGAAAAGATTCCTAGGGATACACTGACATCCCTAGCTGCTCGCCATCTTTCTTCAGTAAATTTCTCATACCTTTGGTCTTTCTTTTCTTTTTCCTGAACTCTTGTATTTGTGTTGACTCTATTGTTTTTCTTATCTTTCAGCTGGTGAACTGTTTCAATACCATCGTGAAGAAAGATCAAGCTATTAAAGCTTCTAGTTCCTCGTCCGATGTTGACGATGCCCTCTTGGGTTTAGCCCAATCTGTGAAAGAATCTCGCCAGCAGTACGTCGAGGAGAAAGCTGCCTGGGAGAAAAAATTGGCTGCAGCTGAGGCTGATAAGATGAAGATGGCTGAAACCTCCAAGAATTTGGAGGAGAAGGTGAAAAGCTTAGAGGTCAATCAGCAAAGGTGCGATGACCAACTGAAGAAGGCAGAAGAAGAACTGTCTATCCTGCGAGACATCAAAATCCAGAAAGAACAATTGGATGTCAAACTCTCCTCGGAGCAGTTGAAAAGAAAAGTTGCAGTTAGGAAACATTTCAGTGCTGGTTGGGAAAAAGGATGGGATAAAGGGATTGCAGCTATGACATCTCAAGTCAAATATGGGGAGTTGAAATACTTCCATGACGGTTGGGTAGCTGCTCTACAAGAGCTAAAAATCCAAGACAATTCTGAGCTATTCCAACGGCATCTCCCTGGTCCTCCTCCACCAATTGTGGAAGAAGAAGAAGATGAACCTGCATCAGATGAATCTTCCATGGCTGTGGATGTCCCAATTTCTGCTTCTCAACCCTCTGTCATTGAGGATATTTCTTCTATGCCTCTTCCTGCCGAGAAGATTTCTGCCGATCAAGCTGTTGTTATCACCGAGCAACCGAGCTCCTCGTCCCAGCCTCCCGAGAAAGTCTTGGGAGACAAGGAAAAGGTGTGAAGTTGTTCGGTATCATTCTTATCTTTTATCATTTGTAATCGAACACTGTAATCCTTTTATGATCTAATAAAATACTTCTTTACTCATCGCCGTTATTGATGATTCTTTGTTGATTGTTGTCTTTTTCTTGTCTTTAGTTTGTTGCTAGAATGGAACTAATCTCTTCTCATGATACCGAGCTGATGCAGCAATGTCACCAATACTATAGGGCTGGTCATACAGACCTTAGTTCTTCTGAAATTGCTGACATTCTTGGTCATGATGCTTCAGAACAGGCGACTGAGGCTTATCGGTACTTGAAAAATTTACTCGACCGAGCTGTAGCTAACAATGTCGCTTATTATGACTTGATTGAAGAGCTGCATTGTTCCTTAGAGGATCTCCAAGGCCAGCACAATGAATCGATGGCTTCATTACACGAGGAATATGAAAATAGATATCAACAACTTTCCTCTGATACAGGTCATAAAAAGATCATTGCTGCATATGACATTAGGGAAAGGACCCTAAAAGGTGAAGTTGAAGCCTGCCGACAAATTGCCGAGATCCTGGAACAAGAAAATAATAGTCTGCAGAAAAGATTGGCTCAATATGAATCCGTTGCCTCCTCTTCCACTGCATTAGTACCAGTTACTGATGAAGGTTTTTCGTTTCTAGAGGTTGAAAACGTCAAACTAAGGCAAGAGTTGGATGACTTGAAAAAGTCTATTATTCCTGTGACTGCTCAGGGACGAGGAAGGAGTTCTCGGGGACGAGGAAAAATCGTCGAGGAGCAAAGTTCTCTAGTTGCTTCTCGGAGCCGATCAAGAGTTCTTAGCCGTAGTGTTGAAGAATCTCGCACCCAATCTACTCTGGAAACTCAAGCATTCCAACTGAATGTTAAGGATCGTGCTCTGTCTGATTTGTCTAAGAAAAATTTATCTTTAGAGGATCAATTGGCTGCGATGAAGTCTGATCTGAATAATAAAGATGCTCTTATCAAGAACTTTCTCGAGCAAGTAGATAGATTAACTTTCCAATTCCATAAACAGCCTCGGGAGTTCTGGAATGCAGGCTATAATGAAGCTCTTTATCATTTGGATGCTCGCATTGAAAATGCTAACAACGAAGGTTATAAGCAGGGATGGTTGAACGCCCTGGGTGTATTAAAATTGGAACGAGGTCATTATTTATGGGATTATCATGCTCCTGGATTGCTAGACTTGCCTGTTCCTCCCTATAAATTGGATATGGCCTGGATTCCTGCTCGTTCCATTCCTCGGAGTTTGATCTCTAAATATCTTGGTGATTATAACCTTCATTCTCAAGTTGAAGTATCTCGTCCTGAGCATCTGTTGGATACTCCTACAATAATGAATGTCAGAATGCTGAAGGACATGAACTTTATTAATTCTCCTCTTTGTCTAGAGGATCCTCCTGCCGGCGAGGAACCTGTCTCAAAGGATAAAGGAAAGAAACCAATAGAGTAGGAATCTTTAATGTAATAGTTAGCACATACATGTAACATGTAATACATTTTTATCTTAATGAAAGAGTTTCATTTTCTGTTTTGCCAATAGCTATTTTTCTGTTTGCAAATTATATGGTTCATCAACCAAATTAGAATTTATAATAAGCATAAATTGTTCAAAATTGTTTCCAACCAACCAAGGTGGATAAATAATGTTTGTCGACCAACCACAGTTGATGGGTTTCTATCCCCGACCAACCATACTTGGTTCAATTTTCAAATATAAACATGTGTCCGACCAACTAAGGTCAATACTTTTATCCTCGTCGACCAACTACAGTTAGTGGGTTTTTATCCCCGACCAACCATACTTGGTACAATTTGGAATATTTTGTTCTTTAAAGAACTTTTTGTAATAATGTTACCTCCCGACCAACATAAGCTGTAATGCGAGAGTATATAAAGTCTTACCAACCGTAGTTGATCATGCTGGTCTACACCTCCTAATCAAAGGAGTAGTAGGGTTCTTTCGAACTTTTTGGCTCCTTGGAGCATGTCCTCCTAACCAAAGGAGGTTGGCTACTTATAGCACTTTTGCTCCGTAGAGCGCTCCGTAGAGCTTATCCTCCTAACCAAAGGAGGTTGGCTACTTATAGCACTTTTGCTCCGTAGAGCGCTCCGTAGAGCTTATCCTCCTAACCAAAGGAGGTTGGCTACTTATAGCACTTTTGCTCCGTAGAGCGCTCCGTAGAGCTTATCCTCCTAACCAAAGGAGGTTGGCTACTTATAGCACTTTTGCTCCGTAGAGCGCTCCGTAGAGCTTGACTCCGTAGAGCATGGCTCCGTAGAGCATGACTCCGTAGAGCAGTCTTCTTCTTGTCAAGCAGTGTAGTGTTCAACGCTAATATTCCCCGAAAAACTTTCAACAGAAAGAAAATGGTGAACCATCCTCGTTTTATTCATAATGAAGGAAATACTTTATATTTTACATCACTGATAATACTTGCGCAGGTGTTCAGCATTCCATGCATTCTTGAATTCCTCTCCTTCTAGAGTTGCTATTCTGTAGGTTCCAGGTCGAACAACCTCTGCAACTCGGTAAGGTCCATGCCAGTTTGCTTCCAGTTTATTCTGTTTCTGAATGACTTTCTTCAGCACATAATCACCCTCCTTCAAATCGCATTTCTTCACCCTTTTGTTGTAGAACAGAGCTGTTCGTTGTTGATAAGCAGCATTCCTAATGGCTGCCTCTTCTCTTACTTCTTCGAGCATGTCCAAATCCATTCTTCTCATCAAGTCACTGATCGGAGAGTTGAAATTCAGCACTCTATGCGTTGGGAGACCCAACTCGGCCGGTATCACAGCCTCACTTCCAAATGCTAGCATATATGGTGATTCTCCAGTTGCTGCTCGGGGAGTTGTTCGGTAGGCCCATAATACTGATTGGAGCTCATTAATCCAATTTGCTTTAGCTTCACTTAGCCTCTTTTTCAACCCATTTAGTAATGTTCTGTTCGTCACTTCAGTCTGTCCATTGCTTTGGGGATGGCCTGGTGCTGAATGAAACTTCAAAACGTTCGATTGATGACAATAGGCAGCAAATTCTTCATTATCAAATTGTGTTCCATGATCTGTGATGAAAGCATGAGGGAGACCATATCGACAAATGATATTCTTCCATACAAACTGGTATACCTTCTCGTACGTCATATTGATAAGAGGCTCAGCTTCCACCCACTTAGTAAAATAGTCCACTGCAACTACGAGATACTTGAATCTTCCTCGGGTGGTCGGCAGTGGTCCAACCAAATCAATTCCCCACATGGCAAATGGCCAAGGGGAAGTTATTGGTGTTAACAATGCTTGTGGAGTTCGTCGGATGGAGGAAAAACGTTGGCACTTGTCACATTTCTTGGCATAGGCTATACAATCAGCCCTCATTGTCGGCCAGTAATATCCCTGTGTCATCACTCTTTGTAAAAGTGTTCGACCTGCTACATGAGCTCCACAAGATCCTTCATGGATTTCTTCAATCAATTCTTTCACCTCGGTGGGATGTACACATCTCTGCAAACCTGCCATAATTCCTCGTCTATACAAAATACCATTAGTTAATACATACCGAGCAGCTTTATACTTCAGTTTCTTGGCAGCGAGTTTGTCCTCCGGCAATTCACCCTCTTCAACATATTTCCTGATTGGATCCATCCAAGATGGTCCTAAATCAAGGGTAATCACATTCGTTGTCAGATCTTCATCTATGCTCCGACCTTCTAATACTTCAATCGGTATGGTTCTTCGCATCTCGGTACGAGTAGCTGATGCTAGTCGGGCCAGTGCGTCTGCTTGTACATTCTCCATCCTCGGTATTCTCACCAATTGAATGGCCTCAAATTCTGTCAACAATTTCATCACCTTTGCATGATATTTGATCATTAAATCTCCTTTAACCGCATATATTCCCATCATCTGATTCACAATTAATTGAGAATCACTGAATACCATCACTTGTTGTGCTTCCATAGTCTTCGCTAGACTAAGACCTGCTATCATGGCCTCATACTCCGCTTCATTATTAGAGGCTTTGAATTGGAATCGCAAAGCATATTCCATTTCAATCTCGTCTGGAGTGATCAAAACAATTCCTGCTCCACAACCAGCTGTGCAGGATGATCCGTCTACATATAATCTCCATGTAGGTATTTCGTCTTCAAATTTCTTATCTGTCAGAGTTCCTCGATAAAATATCTGCTGTTTTCTCCCATCATCCCCCGGTATCTTTCGCTCCTCGTCAATCATCTGTTCGTACCCTTTTACCAACCTTGGTTGGTTTGGACCTATTTCTGCTGATCCTGTATCATCCACAGGTAGGTCAGCAAATGTTTCTGTTGATCCTGTATCATCCACAGGTAGATCAGCAGATGTTTCTGTTGATCCTGTATCGTCCACAGGTAGATCAGCAGGCACCTTTTGCTCCTCGGGGGTATCAGGGTATGTGAATTCTGCTATAAAATCTGCTACAGCTTGCCCCTTGAATGATGATCTGGGCTCATACACAATATCATATTCACCAAGTTCTACTGCCCAGTACATCAGTCTCCCTGATTTTTCTGGCTTATGGAGGGCTTGTCTCAATGGCATATCAGTATAAACGATGATGGTATGGGCTTGGAAATATGGCCTCATTCTTCTACTTGCTTCAATTAGTGCCAATGCCAATTTTTCTAGCTTTGGGTACCTGATTTCTGCACCTCGGAAAGCCTTACTTGTGTAATAAATTGGCTTTTGGACTCGATTCTCCAATCTGATCAACGCTGAACTGACTGCGTTCTCTGATACTGCCAAATACAAATACAACTTTTCTCCTGTTATTGGTCTTGACAACAGTGGAGGTGCTCCCAAGTATTTCTTCAAGTCTTGAAAAGCTTTTTCACATTCCTCATTCCATTCAAAGGTTTTTCGAAGTGTTTTGAAGAATGGTATGCATTTATCAGTTGCTCGAGATACAAATCTGTTGAGCGCTGCAACTCGTCCGGTAAGACTCTGCACTTCTTTCTTCGTCGTCGGAGATCGCAGCCCTAGAAGAGCTTTGATCTTATCTGGATTTGCCTCAATACCTCGCTGATTGACGATGTATCCGAGGAACATTCCTTCTCGTACTCCAAAGGTGCACTTCGTCGGGTTAAGCTTCATTTGGTATTTATCCAATTGATCAAAAGTTTGACTCAAGTCAATCAAATGATCAGCAGCTTTCTTGCTTTTAGTGAGCATGTCATCGACATAGACCTCCATGTTGCGGCTGATTTGTTCGGTAAAAACCTTGTTCATCAACCGCTGATATGTTGCACCTGCATTTTTTAAACCAAAAGGCATAACATTATAACAATAAGTTCCCCTAGGGGTAATAAAAGAAGTACTTTCCCTGTCTTCAGGTTTCATTTTGATCTGGTTGTAGCCAGAATAAGCATCCATGAAGCTGAGTAGCTCGTGTCCCGAGGTAGCATCCACTAGTTGATCAATTCTGGGCAATGGAAAATGATCTTTTGGACATGCCTTGTTGAGATCAACACACATTCTCCATTTGTTGTTTTTCTTCTTTACCATTACCACATTTGCCAACCAATCTGGATATTTTACATCTTCAATGAATTGAGCTTTCTGGAGTTTCTCGACTTCCTCTTGTATGGCTTGATTCTTCTCGGGACTAAACACCCTTCTTCTCTGCTTTACAGGTTTAATCTCCTTATTCACATTGAGTTCATGACATAAGAAGTTTGGATCTATTCCTGGCATGTCTTCATGACTCTAAGCAAAAGTATTTTTCCTATTCTTCAAGAAAGTTATCAACTCCTCTTTTATTGACATATCCAACGATGAACCTATCTGGGTTATTCGTTCAGGATGCTCGTCGTCCAGAATAACATTTTCTGTAGATTCCATCACCTGTCCTTTTACAAGTTGAGATTCATCCCTGGGATCAAGAGTTTCAATTTCTGTACCTTCCTCCACCTGGTAAGTAGTAGTCTTTTTCATCGATCCTTCTAGTTCTTCTTGTTCGGCCGACGAATAATAGCATTCCCGAGCTACTTTTTGATCACCTTTCACCACTCCAACTCCAAAATTTGTTGGGAATTTCAAACATTGATGTACTGTAGAAGGAACGGCTTCGAACTTCTTCAATCCAACTCTTCCCATGATGATGTTGTAGGTCGATTGCACATTCTTATCCATCACAAAGAATCGTATTCTTTCTGTTCGACAAACAGGCCAGGTTCCAATGAATATATCCAACTTGATCGTCCCCAGTGGAAAAACTTTCTCGCCAGCAAAACCCAGAAGGGGTCTGTGATAAGGTTCCAATTGAGATAATTTCAAATTCAGGCTATCAAAGCATGAATAATACATGATGTCTGCCGAACTACCATTGTCTACCAACACCCTTGAAATGATCACGTCCTTCATTCTCATTTTGATCACCAAAGGATCATCATGAGGGTAAAGAACACCTGCCAGGTCATTTTTTGAAAAACCAATTACTAGCTTCTCTTTGTTTACCTTCCTCGGACGATCATCCTCGGCCAGGTTTATTCGCTGAATATATGAGCAAGCTTGAGCCTCTCCGAGATAAGCTTTTCTTTCTGCAGTAAGGTCTCCTCCTCCTGCATCTCCCCCTGTAATAACGTTACAATGAAATGATCCAAAACGTATGGAAAATACCTCTCGTTCAGGTTTTCTTGGCTTCTTGGGAAGATCGGGGTCATCATCTGGATCCTCTTCATGGTCCCTCCTATTTTTCTCCTCTACACGACGAGGAGATCTAGATCTCTTTCTAATTCTGTCCTCATTTGTCCTCTCACCTCTGCGATCTACATACTTTGATAATTTTCCTCTTCGAATGAGTGTTTCAATCTCGTTCTGAAGGGCTATACAATTTTTGGTCATATGGCCATGATCTTTGTGAAACTCGCAATATTTGGTCTTATTCCTCATGTCTGGATCTGTCTTCAGTTTCTCTGGCCATTTGATTTCCTCGTTATTCCTGATCTCTTCTAAAACATGATTAATACCCATTTTCAATGGAGTATAATTATCATACTTCTTTAGGGCTTCCAACTTTATCCTGTTATTCCTGGAATGTTTGTCACCACCATTACCTTTCTGATCTTTCTTCTTAGAGTTGTCGACCTCCACTTTAACTTCTTTATCCATATTCTTCTTTGCAGTCATAGCTTCCTCGGCATTCATGATTTTGGCCGCCTTTGCCATCAATTCCGACATATTTTTAGGCGGATCTTTGGCCAGAGTATAGTATAGCTTGTTAGGCAGCAAACCACTCATCAAAGCAGTGATTGCTGTCTTTTCTTCATAATCTATGACTTCCAACTTCTCGTTATTGAAACGAGTTATGTAATCTCTAGTACTTTCTCCTGATTTTTGTCTAACACTTAGTAAGTGCGCTACTCGCTTTACTGGTTTTGCTCCAAAACAAAAATTACCAATAAACAGCTCGGCTAACTGAACAAAAGTTGAAATCTTACCCCGAGGAAGATTATTGTACCATATCTGTGCAGATCCAGTAAGAGTTCCCGAGAATGCTCTACACCTCATCTCGTCGGGGACAGCATAGATATCTGCAGCAGCTTGGTACTGTTCTATATGAAGTACGGGATCTGTCTTTCCATCGTACTTGGGGGTCACTACAGGTGCTTTGAATTTCGACGGTGTAGGGAAATCCACAATGGCTTGCACAAAAGGTGTCCCTTGAACAAAAGTTCTCTGTAAGGGGTTCCTCGCCTTAGCCATTTCTCCCAATCTATCCTCCAATCGTTGAATGGAACCTTTCCATGCTTCATTCCCTTCCTCGGGCCGCTTAGTCCGAGCAACTGATTGCTCTGACGTAGCTTCCTGAGATTTATCTCGACGAGTAATTGGTCGTGATTGTGCAGATCCTTCTCTCAAACCTGGTGGTGGTCGAAAACTTCCTGATGGAGCCCTAGGTGGACTCATGTTCCTCCTTGGTCCTAACCGACTGAAAGGAGACACCCTGCTTAATCTTTCTAAAGCGCTAGTTCTCTCCGGAGAAAGAGAGATATGTTGATCTGTATCCGTAGCCCGTATTGATGAAGTTCGCCCAGGTTGATAAGAAGAATCATTGGATTCCCCATTGCGATATGACCCAATACGTCTGGATCGTGATTGCCCATGATCAGTCCTTTGCCCTGAATGAGTAGGTACACCGCCTTGAAGAGTTTGAAGGAGTTGCCTCATAGATTCTTGCATGGCGGTTTGTCCCTGAGCCAGATTCGTCATAATTCCGGCCAGATCTGGAAATGCAGATGGATTTGGAAGATTTCCAGTATTTCCAGTATTTCGATTACTGGATTCTGGATTATCTGCCATTGATGATAAATGATTTTTATGAAAAATGATAACAACAGTCGTTTCCCACAGACGGCGCCAATCTGTTGATGTAAAAAACTAGATCGCTCTAATTATTCAATCACAGATAAATAAATAAGACAAAGATTTTTAAAGTGGTTCGGCTAGGAATAAAGCCTACGTCCACTGTTATGTTATTGCTGAGTGTTTGTGGAATTCTTGATTACAAGTTCTCTCAAGAAATTCCGGTCCCTTTGAATGGGATTGATACAAGGTATTTATAGCCTCAAGGCTGTACATGAAAGGTCCAATACATTAAATGATATACATATGAATGGGTAATACATTTAATGCAGCGTGTGCGTCAAGAATCTAATGAATAGTTGAACAGTTGTCCGTCTGATAATTGATGACACGGCCGAGGTGCAGTTCGGACCGCCTTAGTTGCTCGTTGATCAAGAGTTCCTCGGAGTGCTTAGAGTATCTCGGGATGATGGAGTTCCTCGGATGGAGTTCCTCGGCATGATAGAGCTCCTCGGTGTATTCTCGTTGCTCGGTACCAACCATGGTTGTTCAGTAAATGATCTTCCTCGCTGTTATTGTGCCACGTAGATTGACACGTGTCTTCATACTATTCGTCCACATCAGCATATTAATTTTGGTATCAATAATGATATCGACCTGGTTCGGCCCAGATAATTTGGCCTACATCCACCAATAGAGTGATCTATAATACGCTGGACTACTCTTTCACAGTTAGTGGTTCAAAAGAGATCATCACATTATTGTGAAGCTTCGTTAGTGTACGATTGATCTGTAATGGATTGAATCTAGGAAAAGTGTATTCAAAATATCTCAACAATATCAATTTCACAAATCAATAAATCTAAAGTAGAGATATAAAGTTTTCTATCTATAAAGTGAAATAAGTGATTCGAAAGGTTTTGATGGAAAACTCTCAGAGTGATCCCATACTTATTTACCATTTAACAATTTTTCTTTTTCTTGATTAGGTTTTTACGAGGAACTTGATGTGTTCCATTGAACTGCTAATGTATAAAATATGCATTATATTATATCAAAAGTTGTTAAGTATGGTCATTAGTGTGAATTATGGGTTCTTTAGTGAATTCATAACTTTTTCTCTCTTAAGCTTCTGCAATATGACAATATGATTTGTATATATTTTCTTATGTGCAGCCTCTTTTCTTTAAATTGGCAAGCGAAGCTTTTTGGTCCTTTAATCATCAAATTAGGGTATTGTTTTTGCTTGGTTTGCGATGTTTCTTTTTTAATTGACTTTATTAAATCTTAGGAAGTTTTGTTAACGCTTTCATTATTTTAGCACCTGGTTAGTGTTTAGCAATTATGAGTTACATATGACTATTTTTTGTTGTCACAGAAACTTTGAGGGCTCGTTTGGTTCGAGGTTTGGAAATGGAATTTAGGATTCTTCTTGGTTGATCCTGTAACATCCACAGGTTGATCAGCGAGCAATTTTTGTTTCTCAGGAGTATTAAGATCAGTAAACTCTGCTATAGCTTGTATTAATGGCATGTCGGTATGCATGGTATGGGCCTGGAAACACAGCCTCCTTCTTCTATTTGCTTTAATTAATGCCACTGCCAATTTTTCCAGCTTTGGGTATCTGATCTCTGCACCTCTTCTTTCGTTTTTGGGGATCGCAACCCTAAAAGGGCTTTGATCTTGTCTGGATTTGCTTCAACGTCTCGCTGGTTGATGATGTACCCGAGGAACATTCCTTCCCGTACTCCAAATGTGCACTTCGTCGGGTTGAGTTTCATTTGATATTTATCCAGTTGATCAAAAGTTTGACTCAAGTCAACCAAATGATCAGCAGCTTTCTTGCATGTCGTCAACATAGACTTCCATACTGCAACTGATTTGCTCGGCAAAAACCTTGTTCATTAGCCGCTGTTATGTCGTTCCCTGTCTTCAGGTTTCATTTTGATCTGGTGTTAGCCAGAGTAAGTATCCATGAGAAACTCGTGTCCCGAGGTAGCATCCACTGCTTTGTTGAGATCGGTGAAATCAACACACATTCTCCATTTATTGTTTTTCTTCTACCCGGCAAGGAGATCTAGATCTCTCTTTGGCTCGGTCTTCATTTCCTCTTGTGTAGCTTGATTCTTCTCGGGGCTGGATGCTCTTCTTCTCGTATGTCATGTCAATAAGTGGCTCAGCTTCTATCCACTTAGTAAAATAATCTACTGTGATGACGAGGTATTTGAATCTTCCTCGAGTCGTCGGCAATGGTCCAACCAAATCAATCCCCATATGGCAAATGGCCAAAGGGAGTTATGGGTGTCAACAATGCTTGTGGAATTCTTCGGATGGAGGAAAAGCGTTGGCACTTGTCACATTTCTTGGCATAGGCTTATATAGTTAGCTCTTATCGTCGGCCAGTAGTATCTCTGCGTCATCACCTTTTGCAAAAGTGTCCGACCTGCTACATGGGCTCCACAGGACCCTTCATGGATCTCTTTAACCAATTCTTTCACCTCGGAGGAATGTACACATCTTTGCAAACATGCCATAATTCCTCGTCTATACAAAATACCATTAATTAATACATACCGAGCAGCTTTAAACTTCCATTTCTAGGCAGCGAGATTATCCTCCGGTAATTGTTCCTCCTCAATATATGCTCCGACTTTCTAATACTTCAATTGGTATCGTTCTTCGCAGCTCGGTACAAGTAGCTGATGCTAATCGGGCCAATGCGTCTGCTCTAGCATTCTCCATCCTCGGTGTCCTCACCAATTGAATAGCATCAAATTCTGTCAATAACTCCATCACCTTTGCATGGTACTTGACCATCGACTCTCCATTCACTGCATATATTCCCATCATTTGATTCAATTAATTGAGAATCACTGAAAACAATTACTTGCCGTGCCTCCATGACTTTTGCCAAATGAAAACCTGCTATCATAGCATCATACTCAGCCTCATTATTGGAAGCTTTGAATTGGAATCTCAAGGCATACTCCATGTCAATATCATCTGGGGTGTTTAAAACAATCCCTGCTCCACAACCAGCTGTGCAAGATGATCCATCTACATATAATCTCCATGTAGGTACCTCGTCTTCAAATTTCTGGTCTGACAGAGTTCCTCGGGGGAATACTTGTCGCTTTCTTTCATCATGTCGTGATACTTCTGAATACACCTCTTGAATTTCAATATACCTCCTGAACTTCAATATTCCTCCTGAACTTCAATATTCCTCCTGAACTTCAATATACCTCCTGAACTTCAATATTCCTCCTGAACTTCAATATATCTCCTGAATTTCAATATTCCTCTTGAACTTCAATATACCTCCTGATTAGTCGGGGTTGAATTTGATGCTCGACTGCATGATGATATAAGAATGTGCCACCAAATGAACAAATATATCTGTAATATAAGCCCCCAACTGTGGAATGTGAACTTTGAATGAGATTTATCGACCAATACCAACCGGAGTTGGATTTTATCTACCAACCGGAGTTGGATTTTTTCTACCAACCGAAGTTGGATTTTGTCTACCAACCGGAGTTGGATTTTTTCTACCAACCGAAGTTGGATTTTATCTACCAACCGGAGTTGGATTTTGTCTACCAACCGGAGTTGGATTTTATCTACCGATCAGAGTTGGTGGTAATTGATAATAAATGATGAAGACTTCCTCGGAGCTGACCAACAGATTGTTGGGAATAAGATAATATAAATACTGGAGACCTCCTCAGCGCTGACCAACAGATTTGTTGGGAATAAGATAATATAAATGCTGAAGACCTCCTCGGTGCTAACCAACAGATTCGTTGGGAATAAGATAATATAAATGCTGGAAATCTCCTCGGCGCTAACCAACAGATTCGTTGGGAATAAGATAATATAAATGCAGGATATCTCCTCGGCGATGACCAACAGATTGTTGGAAATAAGATATAATAATTGCAGGATACCTCCTCGGCGATGACCAACAGATTGTTGGTAATAAATATAATAAATGCTGGAGACATCCTTGGAGCTGAATAAGATATAATAAATGTTGGAGACATCCTTGGAGCTGAATAAGATATAATAAATGTTGGTCGAGCTCCATGCTGAAATGAGAATAGAATATGCATCCAAATAGATATAAAGAATAATTAAAAATAATAAAGTGCCTCGCCGATCAGTCGAGGTAGAATCATATAATGCCGAACAAGAATAAGATCTTTCAGAACATAATAACATGGCCGAGAATGTTGTCAGGCCTGAATATAAATAAGAATTATCCGAACGAATGTTGTAATTCTCCTTAAAGCTGAATAAGTATCCTGTCGAGGCATAATTGCAGAATGTCGAATAAGAATAATATTTTCCAGAACATAAGAATATGGCCGAGAACTTTGCTGGGCCTGCATATAAATAAGAATTACCCCGACCAACAATTCGTTGGGGGTGAAATATAATAAATGTTATAGTTCTCCTCAGAGCTGAATATGATAATAAGTATCTCGCCGAGCTCCATATTGAGATGAATATAGAATATGAATCCCAAGGGATATATAGAATAATTTGTGCTTGAGCCAATATATATGGGCCTGAATATAAATAAGAATGACCCCGACCAACTATCCGTTGGGGGTGAAATATAATAAATATTGTAGCTTTTCCTTCAGAACTGAATAAGTATCTCGTTGAGCTCCATGATGAGATGAATATATAATATGCATCCGAATGGATGTGCTTCAGCATTCGTCGGCATTGCATCTTGTGCCTGTAAAAATTAATATTTTGCTCTACCATATGTGTAAGCTGAATTGATTAGTCATGAGAATAATTTACTCATCCAATCAATATATGATATGTATCAGCATAAAAATTTCAAAATATGAAATAATATTTTTGTGCCACACATGTGTGAGATGTACAAATTTTTATCAGATATGCATCATAAATAAGATGTAAAGTTTTTTTGTAAATTTATTTAATCTCCAACAACTAATCAGGTATAAGTTGCTGTTTGAAAATTATTTATCACTTGGTTTTAAAAATATTTTTGGGGTGATCACAAGTTAAAAAGACTTAAGCCCCCCTGTCTGTTCCCAAGCCGAACTCGTGTTTAAAGAAATATCAGGGGTGCTTAGCATTTTTTAATATCCCAAGATTTTACTGTTGCCGACAAACAACATGGATGTTGCCGACCAACATTTAAGGATATCTCAAATTATTTCTTGAGTCTTTAGATCAAAAATAACATTCAATGTAAAATTTAAGCCTTAAGAACGTTAATTAAATGAATAAATATATAATCCAATAGATCATGTGATTTCGACAAAGAAACCTTGTGATGTGATGAACGAAGGGCCAAAATATTAAATTTGTGCCCAGAGTATTGATATGGTCATGATTATTTTACTGATCCTCTTTTACAAGAGGTGGGTAATGATTTTTCAGGTGAGAAAAAATTATTTTTTATATTGATCCCTTCATATTCCCAATTTGGAGAGATAAAAATATGGTGAATGATTAAAGTTATTACCAAATAAAAAATCAATCAATTTGACTTTATTGACATAGATGGAAGATGAACCAAATTAATTATATAATTCATAAAAATGAATGCAAAGAGTCTCAAACTTGTGAATGCAAAGAGACTCAAACTTGAAGAGAGAGAATATATATGGGTCATGATTTCCATGAGAAGACTTTTCATTGTCTTTAACCTTTTCCCATTCTTTTATTAAAAATATGATGGGAATTTGAATAGACATCAAATAGCTTACAAAATTTATTTCAAAATCAACAATGAAAATGATCAAATCTTATCATCGTCGCATATATTGGCATATGTAATTATTTAAAATATTTATTCCATGATATAAAATTAAAACTTGAGAATCAAGCAAAGAGTTATGATTTATGAAATCTACTATTTTTCAGATTTTTAAATAAGGATAAATCTAACAGTTTAAAAAATCATGATATGCAACAATTTGCAGATAAAAATTGGACAATTAATTTATGTATATAAACATAAAAATCATGATCGAATCAAAAGATGTATGTATAATTGATTATACGTAGAGAAAATAAAAACTTAGCTTTTGGTGGAGAACAACGCTTGTAACACGTTCCCACAGACGGCGCCAATCTGTTGAAGACAGAAAATGGCCACTGCCATTTTAGTGGCGTCAACAGCAGATAAATGATGAGGATGAGATTGAAGATGAAGATAAACATTCACATCAAACATATATGAGACAAAGATTTTTAAAGTGGTTCGGCTAGGAATAAAGCCTACGTCCACTGTTATGTTATTGCTGAGTGTTTGTGGAATTCTTGATTACAAGTTCTCTCAAGAAATTCCGGTCCCCTTGAATGAGGATGATACAAGGTATTTATAGCCTTGAGGCTGTACATGAAAGGGTCGATACATTAAATGATATACATCTGAAAGGGTAATACATTTAATGCCCTTAGGCTTGTGCGTCAAGGATAATCATTTAATGAACCAGTTGGACTGTTCGTTATCTGGCAATCAGTGCTGTGGCCGAGATGCAGCTCGGACCGTCTGAGTAACTCGGGTATGTTGATCTTCCTGGTATTCAAGAGTTCCTCGGAGAAGTATGTTCCTCGGAGAGGTATGTTCCTCGGAGCCTGTGAGTTCCTCGGAGAGGTATGTTCCTCGGAGCCTGTGAGTTCCTCGGAGAGGTCTGTTGTTGCCATGTAGATAGCCAGGTGTCTTCGTATGATTGGTCCACGTCAGCAGATTAAATTTGGTATCAACAGAAGCCCCCAATGCTTCATGCTTGATGGTTTACTTGAAAGGATGGAGTATTTTATTTTGCAGTGTTGCTCGGTGCTCGTGAAATTCTTGATCTACCTTCTTGATTTGTTGGACATAAAGGGCATTATCTCCTGGACGACATATGATGCCGTTTGTAGCTTATCATAATCTTCAAGTATGTTGATTGGTTTGTTAGCCGACTTACTGCATTCTGTGAGCTAGTGGTGGACTCTGCTCGGGGACGATCAAGAGCTGCTCGGGGATGAGCAAGAGTTGCTCGGACAGACCATCTGTGATGAACATCAGAATACTGAAATATCTTAACTTCATAAAATTCCCATTATGCTTTGGATGATCTTCCTGCTGGCGAGGAACCTGTTTCAAAATCAGAGGGAGAGAAACCAATAGAGTAGGAATCTCAATGTAATAGTTAGTACACAATTTAATATCAATGTAATAAATTTGCATAATTCATTTTGAATTCAGTGAAAGAATTTCATTTTTGTTCGCAAATTTGAATTTGCTATTGTTTTGTAAATATCAAACACTTTATTATTTGTGCTTGCATAACAGTATTGTATGGTTCATCGACCAAAAAAAAAAAATTATAAGTATTAGTAATGTTGCTCGATCACTTAATAATAAAGTAATGAGTATAATTTATTCAAAGTGTTTCCAACCAACCAAGGTGGATAAATAATGTTTGTCGACCAACTACAGTTGATGGGTTTTTATCCCCGACCAACCATACTTGGTATAGTTTGGAATATTTTATTCTTTAAAGAACTTTTTGTAATAATGTTACCTCCCGACCAACATAAGTTGTAATGCGAGAGTATATAAAGTCTTACCAACCGTAGTTGATCATGCTGGTATACACCTCCTAATCAAAGGAGTAGTAGGGTTCTTTCGAACTTTTTGGCTCCTTGGAGCATGTCCTCCTAACCAAAGGAGGTTGGCTACTTATAGCACTTTTGCTCCGTAGAGCGCTCCGTAGAGCTTATCCTCCTAACCAAAGGAGGTTGGCTACTTATAGCACTTTTGCTCCGTAGAGCGCTCCGTAGAGCTTATCCTCCTAACCAAAGGAGGTTGGCTACTTATAGCACTTTTGCTCCGTAGAGCTTGTCCTCCTAACCAAAGGAGGTTGGCTACTTATAGCGCTTTTGCTCCGTAGAGCTTGGCTCCGTAGAGCATGGCTCCAGCAGATAAATGATGAGGATGAGATTGAAGATGAAGATAAACATTCACATCAAACATATATGAGACAAAGATTTTTAAAGTGGTTCGGCTAGGAATAAAGCCTACGTCCACTGTTATGTTATTGCTGAGTGTTTGTGGAATTCTTGATTACAAGTTCTCTCAAGAAATTCCGGTCCCCTTGAATGAGGATGATACAAGGTATTTATAGCCTTGAGGCTGTACATGAAAGGGTCGATACATTAAATGATATACATCTGAAAGGGTAATACATTTAATGCCCTTAGGCTTGTGCGTCAAGGATAATCATTTAATGAACCAGTTGGACTGTTCGTTATCTGGCAATCAGTGCTGTGGCCGAGATGCAGCTCGGACCGTCTGAGTAACTCGGGTATGTTGATCTTCCTGGTATTCAAGAGTTCCTCGGAGAAGTATGTTCCTCGGAGAGGTATGTTCCTCGGAGCCTGTGAGTTCCTCGGAGAGGTATGTTCCTCGGAGCCTGTGAGTTCCTCGGAGAGGTCTGTTGTTGCCATGTAGATAGCCAGGTGTCTTCGTATGATTGGTCCACGTCAGCAGATTAAATTTGGTATCAACAGAAGCCCCCAATGCTTCATGCTTGATGGTTTACTTGAAAGGATGGAGTATTTTATTTTGCAGTGTTGCTCGGTGCTCGTGAAATTCTTGATCTACCTTCTTGATTTGTTGGACATAAAGGGCATTATCTCCTGGACGACATATGATGCCGTTTGTAGCTTATCATAATCTTCAAGTATGTTGATTGGTTTGTTAGCCGACTTACTGCATTCTGTGAGCTAGTGGTGGACTCTGCTCGGGGACGATCAAGAGCTGCTCGGGGATGAGCAAGAGTTTCTCGGACAGACCATCTGTGATGAACATCAGAATACTGAAATATCTTAACTTCATAAAATTCCCATTATGCTTTGGATGATCTTCCTGCTGGCGAGGAACCTGTTTCAAAATCAGAGGGAGAGAAACCAATAGAGTAGGAATCTCAATGTAATAGTTAGTACACAATTTAATATCAATGTAATAAATTTGCATAATTCATTTTGAATTCAGTGAAAGAATTTCATTTTTGTTCGCAAATTTGAATTTGCTATTGTTTTGTAAATATCAAACACTTTATTATTTGTGCTTGCATAACAATATTGTATGGTTCATCGACCAAAAAAAAAAAATTATAAGTATTAGTAATGTTGCTCGATCACTTAATAATAAAGTAATGAGTATAATTTATTCAAAGTGTTTCCAACCAACCAAGGTGGATAAATAATGTTTGTCGACCAACTACAGTTGATGGGTTTTTATCCCCGACCAACCATACTTGGTATAGTTTGGAATATTTTGTTCTTTAAAGAACTTTTTGTAATAATGTTACCTCCCGACCAACATAAGTTGTAATGCGAGAGTATATAAAGTCTTACCAACCGTAGTTGATCATGCTGGTATACACCTCCTAATCAAAGGAGTAGTAGGGTTCTTTCGAACTTTTTGGCTCCTTGGAGCATGTCCTCCTAACCAAAGGAGGTTGGCTACTTATAGCACTTTTGCTCCGTAGAGCGCTCCGTAGAGCTTATCCTCCTAACCAAAGGAGGTTGGCTACTTATAGCACTTTTGCTCCGTAGAGCGCTCCGTAGAGCTTATCCTCCTAACCAAAGGAGGTTGGCTACTTATAGCACTTTTGCTCCGTAGAGCTTGTCCTCCTAACCAAAGGAGGTTGGCTACTTATAGCGCTTTTGCTCCGTAGAGCTTGGCTCCGTAGAGCATGGCTCCGTAGAGCATGGCTCCTTAGAGCAGTCTTCTTGGTTGATCCTGTAACATCCACAGGTTGATCAGCGAGCAATTTTTGTTTCTCAGGAGTATTAAGATCAGTAAACTCTGCTATAGCTTGTATTAATGGCATGTCGGTATGCATGGTATGGGCCTGGAAACACAGCCTCCTTCTTCTATTTGCTTTAATTAATGCCACTGCCAATTTTTCCAGCTTTGGGTATCTGATCTCTGCACCTCTTCTTTCGTTTTTGGGGATCGCAACCCTAAAAGGGCTTTGATCTTGTCTGGATTTGCTTCAACGTCTCGCTGGTTGATGATGTACCCGAGGAACATTCCTTCCCGTACTCCAAATGTGCACTTCGTCGGGTTGAGTTTCATTTGATATTTATCCAGTTGATCAAAAGTTTGACTCAAGTCAACCAAATGATCAGCAGCTTTCTTGCATGTCGTCAACATAGACTTCCATACTGCAACTGATTTGCTCGGTAAAAACCTTGTTCATTAGCCGCTGTTATGTCGTTCCCTGTCTTCAGGTTTCATTTTGATCTGGTGTTAGCCAGAGTAAGTATCCATGAGAAACTCGTGTCCCGAGGTAGCATCCACTGCTTTGTTGAGATCGGTGAAATCAACACACATTCTCCATTTATTGTTTTTCTTCTACCCGGCAAGGAGATCTAGATCTCTCTTTGGCTCGGTCTTCATTTCCTCTTGTGTAGCTTGATTCTTCTCGGGGCTGGATGCTCTTCTTCTCGTATGTCATGTCAATAAGTGGCTCAGCTTCTATCCACTTAGTAAAATAATCTACTGTGATGACGAGGTATTTGAATCTTCCTCGAGTCGTCGGCAATGGTCCAACCAAATCAATCCCCATATGGCAAATGGCCAAAGGGAGTTATGGGTGTCAACAATGCTTGTGGAATTCTTCGGATGGAGGAAAAGCGTTGGCACTTGTCACATTTCTTGGCATAGGCTTATATAGTTAGCTCTTATCGTCGGCCAGTAGTATCTCTGCGTCATCACCTTTTGCAAAAGTGTCCGACCTGCTACATGGGCTCCACAGGACCCTTCATGGATCTCTTTAACCAATTCTTTCACCTCGGAGGAATGTACACATCTTTGCAAACCTGCCATAATTCCTCGTCTATACAAAATACCATTAATTAATACATACCGAGCAGCTTTAAACTTCCATTTCTAGGCAGCGAGATTATCCTCCGGTAATTGTTCCTCCTCAATATATGCTCCGACTTTCTAATACTTCAATTGGTATCGTTCTTCGCAGCTCGGTACAAGTAGCTGATGCTAATCGGGCCAATGCGTCTGCTCTAGCATTCTCCATCCTCGGTGTCCTCACCAATTGAATAGCATCAAATTCTGTCAATAACTCCATCACCTTTGCATGGTACTTGACCATCGACTCTCCATTCACTGCATATATTCCCATCATTTGATTCAATTAATTGAGAATCACTGAAAACAATTACTTGCCGTGCCTCCATGACTTTTGCCAAATGAAAACCTGCTATCATAGCATCATACTCAGCCTCATTATTGGAAGCTTTGAATTGGAATCTCAAGGCATACTCCATGTCAATATCATCTGGGGTGTTTAAAACAATCCCTGCTCCACAACCAGCTGTGCAAGATGATCCATCTACATATAATCTCCATGTAGGTACCTCGTCTTCAAATTTTTGGTCTGACAGAGTTCCTCGGGGGAATACTTGTCGCTTTCTTTCATCATGTCGTGATACTTCTGAATACACCTCTTGAATTTCAATATACCTCCTGAACTTCAATATTCCTCCTGAACTTCAATATTCCTCCTGAACTTCAATATACCTCCTGAACTTCAATATTCCTCCTGAACTTCAATATATCTCCTGAATTTCAATATTCCTCCTGAACTTCAATATTCCTCCTGAACTTCAATATATTTCCTGAACTTCAATATTCCTCTTGAACTTCAATATACCTCCTGATTAGTCGGGGTTGAATTTGATGCTCGACTGCATGATGATATAAGAATGTGCCACCAAATGAACAAATATATCTGTAATATAAGCCCCCAACTGTGGAATGTGAACTTTGAATGAGATTTATCGACCAATACCAACCGGAGTTGGATTTTATCTACCAACCGGAGTTGGATTTTTTCTACCAACCGAAGTTGGATTTTGTCTACCAACCGGAGTTGGATTTTTTCTACCAACCGAAGTTGGATTTTATCTACCAACCGGAGTTGGATTTTGTCTACCAACCGGAGTTGGATTTTATCTACCGATCAGAGTTGGTGGTAATTGATAATAAATGATGAAGACTTCCTCGGAGCTGACCAACAGATTGTTGGGAATAAGATAATATAAATACTGGAGACCTCCTCAGCGCTGACCAACAGATTTGTTGGGAATAAGATAATATAAATGCTGAAGACCTCCTCGGTGCTAACCAACAGATTCGTTGGGAATAAGATAATATAAATGCTGGAAATCTCCTCGGCGCTAACCAACAGATTCGTTGGGAATAAGATAATATAAATGCAGGATATCTCCTCGGCGATGACCAACAGATTGTTGGAAATAAGATATAATAATTGCAGGATACCTCCTCGGCGATGACCAACAGATTGTTGGTAATAAATATAATAAATGCTGGAGACATCCTTGGAGCTGAATAAGATATAATAAATGTTGGAGACATCCTTGGAGCTGAATAAGATATAATAAATGTTGGTCGAGCTCCATGCTGAAATGAGAATAGAATATGCATCCAAATAGATATAAAGAATAATTAAAAATAATAAAGTGCCTCGCCGATCAGTCGAGGTAGAATCATATAATGCCGAACAAGAATAAGATCTTTCAGAACATAATAACATGGCCGAGAATGTTGTCAGGCCTGAATATAAATAAGAATGACCCCGACCAACTATCCGTTGGGGGTGAAATATAATAAATATTGTAGCTTTTCCCTCAGAACTGAATAAGTATCTCGTTGAGCTCCATGATGAGATGAATATATAATATGCATCCGAATGGATGTGCTTCAGCATTCGTCGGCATTGCATCTTGTGCCTGTAAAAATTAATATTTTGCTCTACCATATGTGTAAGCTGAATTGATTAGTCATGAGAATAATTTACTCATCCAATCAATATATGATATGTATCAGCATAAAAATTTCAAAATATGAAATAATATTTTTGTGCCACACATGTGTGAGATGTACAAATTTTTATCAGATATGCATCATAAATAAGATGTAAAGTTTTTTTGTAAATTTATTTAATCTCCAACAACTAATCAGGTATAAGTTGCTGTTTGAAAATTATTTATCACTTGGTTTTAAAAATATTTTTGGGGTGATCACAAGTTAAAAAGACTTAAGCCCCCCTGTCTGTTCCCAAGCCGAACTCGTGTTTAAAGAAATATCAGGGGTGCTTAGCATTTTTTAATATCCCAAGATTTTACTGTTGCCGACAAACAACATGGATGTTGCCGACCAACATTTAAGGATATCTCAAATTATTTCTTGAGTCTTTAGATCAAAAATAACATTCAATGTAAAATTTAAGCCTTAAGAACGTTAATTAAATGAATAAATATATAATCCAATAGATCATGTGATTTCGACAAAGAAACCTTGTGATGTGATGAACGAAGGGCCAAAATATTAAATTTGTGCCCAGAGTATTGATATGGTCATGATTATTTTACTGATCCTCTTTTACAAGAGGTGGGTAATGATTTTTCAGGTGAGAAAAAATTATTTTTTATATTGATCCCTTCATATTCCCAATTTGGAGAGATAAAAATATGGTGAATGATTAAAGTTATTACCAAATAAAAAATCAATCAATTTGACTTTATTGACATAGATGGAAGATGAACCAAATTAATTATATAATTCATAAAAATGAATGCAAAGAGTCTCAAACTTGTGAATGCAAAGAGACTCAAAGTTGAAGAGAGAGAATATATATGGGTCATGATTTCCATGAGAAGACTTTTCATTGTCTTTAACCTTTTCCCATTATTTTATTAAAAATATGATGGGAATTTGAATAGACATCAAATAGCTTACAAAATTTATTTCAAAATCAACAATGAAAATGATCAAATCTTATCATCGTCGCATATATTGGCATATGTAATTATTTAAAATATTTATTCCATGATATAAAATTAAAACTTGAGAATCAAGCAAAGAGTTATGATTTATGAAATCTACTATTTTTCAGATTTTTAAATAAGGATAAATCTAACAGTTTAAAAAATCATGATATGCAACAATTTGCAGATAAAAATTGGACAATTAATTTATGTATATAAACATAAAAATCATGATCGAATCAAAAGATGTATGTATAATTGATTATACGTAGAGAAAATAAAAACTTAGCTTTTGGTGGAGAACAACGCTTGTAACACGTTCCCACAGACGGCGCCAATCTGTTGAAGACAGAAAATGGCCACTGCCATTTTAGTGGCGTCAACAGCAGATAAATGATGAGGATGAGATTGAAGATGAAGATAAACATTCACATCAAACATATATGAGACAAAGATTTTTAAAGTGGTTCGGCTAGGAATAAAGCCTACGTCCACTGTTATGTTATTGCTGAGTGTTTGTGGAATTCTTGATTACAAGTTCTCTCAAGAAATTCCGGTCCCCTTGAATGAGGATGATACAAGGTATTTATAGCCTTGAGGCTGTACATGAAAGGGTCGATACATTAAATGATATACATCTGAAAGGGTAATACATTTAATGCCCTTAGGCTTGTGCGTCAAGGATAATCATTTAATGAACCAGTTGGACTGTTCGTTATCTGGCAATCAGTGCTGTGGCCGAGATGCAGCTCGGACCGTCTGAGTAACTCGGGTATGTTGATCTTCCTGGTATTCAAGAGTTCCTCGGAGAAGTATGTTCCTCGGAGAGGTATGTTCCTCGGAGCCTGTGAGTTCCTCGGAGAGGTATGTTCCTCGGAGCCTGTGAGTTCCTCGGAGAGGTCTGTTGTTGCCATGTAGATAGCCAGGTGTCTTCGTATGATTGGTCCACATCAGCAGATTAAATTTGGTATCAACACTTGGAATTTAGAATTCCCCCCCATCTAGAGTTACAATATTTGGTTGGGAATTTGGAGAGAACTTAGACTTCCTCGAATTTAGAATTTCCACAAAATTGGAATTCTCCTTTCCCCTTTAAAATGGGGGGAATCCTATATTCTTAGGCATTCTTATTTACTTTTGTGGTGAGACAAAAATACCACATCACAGAAACTCTCACACATACTCTCTCTCTCTCTCTCTCTCTCTCTCTCTCTCTCTCTCTCTCTCTCATACACACACACACACACACACACACACACACACACACACACACACACACACACACACACACACCCTCTCTCTCTCTCTCTCTCTCTCTCGCACACACAAACACACACACACACATACACTATTTCTCTCTCCCTTTCTCTCTCTCTCGACATCTATATAATAATCTACAATGGTGTTTTCACTATTCCTAAGATGGGGAGATACTTCACGGTTCAGATCGAAGCGAACAAGGCAAGGATCCAATGGTTGAGATTAAAATATCCCTCTTACCATTTTTACCCCTTAAATATTTGAGTTCCCCCTCTTTTCATCCACTATAATTTATCTTCCCCTTTGTTCAAAATTCAAAAACAAGGGTAAAAGGGTACTATACACATTTTGATCTCACCTTTTCACTCACACAACCCACGATACTCTCTCCTATCAGACATAACCCACAAAATCATAAAATCCTTTATCTTTCGCACGACACTCTCTTTCCCATTTCCTCTAAATTCTCGTATGCTCACCCACTCACCCTCATAAATCCTCTCACAAAAACCCACGGATACAAGCTTTCGCTTTTTTTTCTCGATGCTCACATTTCACAAGGTTAGGGTTTGGAAATTTTATGGTTTCGTGGGTTTGTTTTAAATTTTTTGGTTTAATGTTTAGGTTTTTCACTTATTCAGTTGTATATCTAATAATGTAATTATTTATTGGAGATCCAATGTTTTTCTTATGTTTTGTAGATTTTGGTAGCCCTAAGAAGGTATGGGGTTATAATATGTTATTTATGTACGATTCTTTAGTTTTTTTATTGTTGGCTCACACTAAGAAGGTATAGGGTGGAAGGGCCCTGCATATTATTTTTATGGAGTTCTTTTTTTAAAATCTTATTTTATTTGGATCTTTGTTTTGTTTCTAGCAGGAATGATGATGTGTGTATCATGTATGTATGGAAGTTTTATGTATATGTATACATGGAAGTTTTATGTATATGTATGTATGGAAGTTTTATTTATCATGTATGTATGGAAGTTTTAATTAACATCTCAAAAGATACACAATGTTTACTATACCGTGGTACGATATGACTTTGAATTTTTGGTCTTTCCCTCTTTTCTTTGCATTGTTATTTTCTCAGATTTAGAAATTTCTTAAAAATAATTAATTTATGTGTTTTCAAATATATTAGTTTCCTCTGTAATTTTTTTTCTTATATTCTTTTATCTCGATGAATTGTGCTAAGCTGAAGGAGATAAAGTAAATGGGGATCTTATTATGGAGGAGGTAATTTACTCTCTATTTTCATTTCAGTTAATCTCAAATTAAGTTTACTTTTCTACTGCTCATCTCATTTCATTTAAGTCAAATGATTGATCATCTCATCTCATTTCAAGCACTCATTTGGATGGTAGACAACTTATTTTTAAGTGGAACCCATGGGAAGTCTTAATCCAGATCACTTGAAGGGAATAAATGACAAGGTTATGCTCGAACGAACAGTGATTGATTGTTTACTTTCTATGTCCGAAGAAGCTTATGACAGTACTTCTTCTGTCAAGACAAGCAGGCGATATCAGGGACGTAGTCAATGAGGTAACCTTGCATTTTCTATATGTTGGTTATATTAGTTGATTTCAAATTGGAGAAATATTTGTGAAATTGCATTTTCTATATCTTTCTGATCGAGCGGTAAAATTAGCGTCGCGTAGGTACGCTAATCGTTGTTTTCGTTTTGCCTACTCAATGCAAAAACCTAAGCTACTACTACACTTGACAAGCAAGCACAGCAGTAAGTCGGGTATCGTAATAGCTTAGGTTTTTGCATTGAGTTGGCGAAACAAAAACAACGATTAGCGTACCTACGCGACGCTACTTTTACCGCTCGATCAAAATGGCGCCGTTGCCGGGGAGTGTGTTTTAGATAGTAATTATTTTATTATTTCGTAGTATTTTTCCTTTTGTATTTGTATTCTTTGTTTTCACCTTTTTTGCAGGATTTGTATACTTTGAGCGCTAAGAAACTTTGATTCGCGGTTGCTCACTTTCTTGCTCTGATTCTCCATCTGAAAACAATGAGGTAATCATGTCCTACTATTATAGTTATTACGGTCATTCTAATGATTCTTACTTTTGGGATAGTTTTCAAGTTTTCCATTTTCAAGATTTTCTTGAAAATGAAAGACTTGAAAACATTTATCGGAATGAAAATCGTTATTGGGAGCTTGAGTTGGATTCATTATTCGAATCCAATGACGATTCTTATTTCATTACTTTCGAAGACGAGTTTCAACCAAATGAGGAGTCCGAGGCTATTGAGCCGAGGAAGCCTACTTTGGAAGAGACTTTGCTTCTTTACTCCCAAGGTTTGGAAAGCCTAAATGATGTTGGAATGAGACTCGGTGCACTTTGCGATGAGATGAATTCTTTTGCAAAAAACAACGAGGAGGTGGAAACTTGTGTTTCACCTCAATTTTTCAAAGAATTTCTCATCGAGTGTGCATCTTTCTCCCCCGAAATTCAATCACCTTCCGACGATGAGTCGATTGAGATTGAATTTGTTTCATCACCATATTCGTTTTTCGTGATCGAACCATTAGAATTACCGGTTGATTCCTATGAGTCGGTAGAAACTTTTACAATTTCTACACAATTTGCCGACGAGGACTCTTTGCCGACTTTGTTTGCTATGATGGAACCTATCCCCGTGTGTGAACTATCTCCCATTCCACTTGAAAAACCTTGGGGAGATGAGTCGATTTTTCTTGGACCTCTAGTGTACCTTTCCCCCTTATTATCCAAATCCCCCATCGTCCGCCCAAAATTTCAAAATGGCGATGGTTCACTTTTTTCACCACCCACATGCTTTCCGTTGTTCAAACGGAATTCATATCTTTCGGGAGGCATGTTTTCTTTGGAGGGTCCACCGTTGATCTTTCAAAGTCAAATCCCTTTATGGCTGGATCCTCAACTATTTAGACTTCTATTGTATAGTTAGTGTGAAGCCTAAATAGTAGGTTGTAAATAGTTAGCTTTTTAATTTTCTTTGTTTCCTTTTTAATTTAGTCTAGTGTAATTAGTTAACTTTTTGTTATTTGTTTTTGGTATGCTCGGTACTAACTTATTTTGTAGATTCCTTTGGACTCGCGCTTATGGAGCTCGCTCCAATTTTGGGTAATATCGTTCTTTTCCTCTCTTTGTGTTGTGTTCTTAATGCGCATTGAGGACAATGCAACATTTAAGTTAGGGGGTGTAGGATATTCTATCCATTTCATGTGTAGTCCATGGATTTTCTCACATTTAGTTACTTAGTATGCCTTTTTGTGAAAAATTTGAAAATTTTCAAAAATATTTTCTTTCTTTTTTCTCCTTTGTTGGGCATTTTGCCTTGTTTCCAATGACAAATTTCAATAATTGCCTGTTTTAATAGACAACTCAATGATGCATGTTTTCGATTTTAGAAGTTATTAGACTTTAGTCCTCAAATCATTGATTTTGTGAATAACTTCATGAATTAAGCTTTATCCCATGAGCATATGCACTTTCCTTGTTATATTGATTTGGTTTAAGATTTTTATAACTCGGTAATCTTTTGTTGCATTGTATATATTTACACCGAGTAAGATTTGTACCTTTCATCATTTGTGAGTGTATACACTATTCTTTTCTCATTGAAAACATTGAATTCGTTGGTAGTCTCACTATTCTTTCACTTGACCGTTCATTAATTGAGTTCATACTTGAAATGTGTTACTTGAGCATGATTTTCATTTCTTGTTTTGATTCGAGAATTGCGTAAACTTTGTGAAATGATCATAGGCCCTCTTTGTTATATCACCCATATTGACCTTGACCTCACCCTTATATGCTTACCCTCGTTAACCCCTTTGAGCCTAAATACTAGCCTTTCGTTTCATTACCCAAAATCCCATAACTAACTCCAAATTGGAGTTTTAGCCCATACATACACTTTCCATACCTTTGTTTGGAATGTTACTTGGTATTGAATGATGTTGTTATGATATCGGTTGCAATTTAGGCATATGAGAGTTTGAAAAGTAAAGAAAAGAAAAGAGAGGAAAGTGTAGTGAAAAAGAAAAAAATGCAAAATGCAAAAGAAAAAAAAAAGAAAAAGTGAGAAAAATAAGAAAAGAAAAGAAAAGAGAAAGTTGTATATGTTGTGTATATAGTTCAATAAGCTTTGATTACTCTCCCCGATGATATATCTAATGCCGTTTTGGAACTTGTTTTTCCAATTTTGTTATTGCACGCATTCTCCCATTATCCCGAGTTTTTATCCCAAAAATTTTGAATTCGTACATACATTCCTTCGTTTCGCACCCTAGCCATACCTACATCATAACCCTATTAAAGTCCTATGTGATCTTAGGTTGATGTAATTCAAAAGTCATAATAGTTGTGAGAATCAGTGAAAATGCATTTCGCCTCTTTTAGTGTGCGGTATCCTTTCATTGAGATTACAAGTTTTTCATTTCCTATATAGCGTTCTTCTTCTGTGACATGTGCGCGGCCTAGTTTCCATTTACATTTACTCTTTATGCCCGCATGTTCCGTGTATTACCTCCCTTTTCATAGTGAATTCATTTGTTGAGCGTAATGCCCGTGAGGATTGAATATATGCTTGCTTTGATTAGTATCCGGTTTATATAAATTTTTCACCAAATCACACTATGCATGTGCTTTCCCCCCTCCCACTTTTAAAGTTTCAATTCTATGAGGTGCATTCAACTTGTTAATAACAACGGACTTTAGCTTGAATTCGTTCAATATGCTAATAACATGTTTGAAATCTTTTTCATTGTTGTTGGGCTTGTTGCATGTTGTGTTGGGCATATTTTGAGGAAACCATGTGATGTTTGTGGGTACTATCTCTGGAAACCCTCACGAGACGACACTCGTCCACTAGGGTAACCTAGGGGTTTAACGGCTTATTGCATATGCTAAATGCAATCGTGCGCCCGCGAAAGTGGCCTTATCTTTTTATTACTTTTTCATCCCATTTTGTACTTGTATCCTGCTTTTGGTTTTCTTGTAGTTCTTGTTGTTTTCTATTTCATTGCTAGGGACTAGCAATGTGTAAGTTAGGGCGCCATTTTGATCCCCGGCAACGGCGCCATTTTGATCGAGCGGTAAAAGTAGCGTCGCGTAGGTACGCTAATCGTTGTTTTCGTTTCGCCTACTCAATGCAAAAACCTAAGCTACTACTACACTTGACAAACAAGCACAACGGTAAGTCGGGTATCGTAAGAAATCCACAGGGAGTGATTGAATTTTAGATTTTAATTGTTTAATTACTTCAGTAATAAAAGTGTAAAATAAATAAATGAAAAGATGATAGGTTGGTTGTGGTAACAAAAGAAAAGAATAAGTTAACGCTAAATTAAAGGAAAGCGAGGATCGGGATCGCATTCTACCACACGGATCAAAACAACTACTAATTAGAGTTAAGCCTCAAAAGCAATTTAATCGATCATTTTCAATTAAGAATAAACATCACACAATAAGGAATTTAATCCAAAGTTGCGAGATTAAACATTTAACGTAAAATGGTCACACGCGGATTAAATTCGGAATATCGCTATAAACACTAAAGTTGCATGACAAATAAAGTTAAACGCATAATAATCCAACTTTAATACACGCGGTTTCAATTAAATGCAATTTCACACGAAAACCTAACTTTCGAGGTTCTAAACCCGTAAATGGCGGAACACAATCCCGAACCTATTTATCTACGGACAAATCATGGAAATAAACTAATTTACACTAATATTAAACTAATTACAACAATAAATAAATTAATCTAGGCAAGAAAGTAAAGAAATCAAGTAAATGAAAGCATGGGAATTAAGGAAAACAACTAAATTAATGTAATTAAAACTAATGTACAACTTACAAAGCAAAGAGTACAAGCATCCAAAGCAAGAGGGATAGGGTTTAGCTCCCAATTATAAAGGCCCTAAATCTATCAAAAATGAAGATATGAAGATGTCCCCTCTTCAAAATGAAGAGATAAGGGTTAAATACAAAATATCCCATGGCAAAATTGTAAATAAAAGGAAAATTGCCAAATATCAGCAGGGACGAATCGATTTGGCTTTGGGGCGAATCGATTCGCCCCTACAGGTTTGCAATTCTGCAGCTTTGTCCTGTTTTACGGAAAATGCCTCTATTTCTACGTTATAGCTCGGAATGAGGCACGGTCGGAGGCTACGCGAAGATAACTCAGAGGAATACAACATCCAAGAAGACATTAGGCTAAAAAACAAAAATATGAAATGACTAAAATTCCCTTGAATGTGACCTTAAGTGTACTTTTCATGTCAAAACCATCCTAAAAATGCCATAACTCCATCGATACAACTCGGAATCATGCACCGTCAGCGGCCACGCGAAGAGAAATCAAAGGGATTCAACTTCCGTGAAGATCTCGGGATTCAAACCCGAATGCTGGAATTACTAAAATGCCCCCGAAGCTGCAAAAGTCGACGAAACATTTCCGGAAAGCGTCCGAACTTCATACTAAGCATCGAAATACCTACAAAAGCTCAATTAACCCCTGCAAAACATGTTAACATAGAAATCCGAGGTTGTCTGGTTAACGAGCATAAGTATAGGGATTAAGATACCCAAAGGGGATAATAAGGCGTAGGTTAACGGGTGAAATACGCAATATTTGCGTCGTATCACTTTCCTATAGTTTGGATCTTTATAGCCTCATACACAAAGTAGGCTTGAATCTTTATCGGTAACAGTTCAATATTAGTTTGTAGAGGATCTATTTTATTCCATTCCTATGATTCTCCCACTATAAAAATGGCAATTGTTCAGATTTGTAGAGGATCTTTATTGGTATCTGTTCAGATCTTTATTGGTACCTGTTTTATACAATTCATAGGGGGTTATTTGTTTTCCTTCTAATTATTTTAATCCACAATCTCTTTCTGAATTGCATTTTTTATTTTCATGTTTTTTCTACCCGAGAGCCTAACCCCTTCCACTTTTGCCCTGTTTAAACAATCTGTCTTTTAAGTGATTCAAATAATAATGATCTGTCTTTTTGAGGATGGTATCATATCATTCTTGTGCATAACATCCATTAACCATGGGTTTAATGTACTATATACTTTAACCATGTTTGCTATGTACAACAACAGAGTCTGCACAATTTATGGAGTACACATTATGGGGTCCGGTAATGGACTTGGTCCTATAGTTTCATTCAACTTGAAAAGGCTAGATGGATCTTGGTTTGGCTATAGCGAGGTGAAAAAATTGGCTTCTTTGAGAAATGATCTGCTCATAGTGTGTGATGTTATATTGAAAAATATGATGTTCTATCGATTGTTATGTTATCAGACATTTATGTTTATTACTGCTTAGGGTGCATATGAAACCTTAGAGTTGTTTAAAAAAATATATATTAGCATTTAAATTCATTGTATTTTGTTAATTCAATGATTCAATTCTGTTGTCCCTTCACCGTCCAATAATTTCATTTCTTTAGAGCGAGATGTTAGTAAAAACAGGGCACTAAATGCACGATGAAGGGACAATAGTGAGAATGAGTTAATAACCACAAGATATCCTATATTGGACTAATTTATGAACTAACACTTATTTGTGTGTAAAAATATGTCATGAATATTATATTGATTTGAGATTATTTTTGTCCCCCACCCAAAGTTTATGGCCTTTTAATTTCCCCACTATGGATTGCCTACTAACTTCACTAATATCTACACGCTAATTCTTAATATTCTTTGGTTATAGACGAACCTTTGTAGGACTAATGTTTGATTATTGTTATTGATATTCTTATTCAGTTCATCCATTCGTAGAGTTTTTTCGTTATAGAGAAACCTTGGTATATTGTATTTTTGTTGGGATGCATATAATTATGCGCAAATGAATAAATTTTGAAATTTGCAAGGCAAATTAATGATATTTAGTTGATATAACTTGACAATAGTTTTTGATAATGAGATTTGCAACGAGACCTTAAAGATTCATATTATGAAAATAGTTAGCTCTAAAGAAAATAGTTAGTTAAAAATATAGTCTCGAGGGTTGAAAAAATGCCCAACTCTAAATTCTTTTCGTTGTTGGACTATACTCCAGATTAACCGGGATGAGGATGTAGTACAATAATTCAACCTATTGACGTAGTTAAGGTCATTGAAATACCATTATTTGTCACTTAGTTAAATTTCTTATTAAAGGATATTTTGTCCACTATATAATATTTACAACTCATGCATGCTTACTGATTTTGTATTAACTATAACTTACTCATATTTCATAAGCCATGGATTTTTAATATTCAATTGGTATATGCGTGTTTCATATTTTTTTTGCAACTGCAGGGTACTGTAAATTACTATGTCTAAATTTTTTTTCCTGTAATTTTACTATATAGGCATTACATATTTGCAATTAAATCATCTTTTGGCATGGCAGATAGCAGATGATAGTGTCAACAACTGGTAGGAAACTCTTCTGATCCTAACTTCTATTCTGTTTTTCACAGTGTAGATTGATTGAATAAAATAAAGTGATCATACACGGACGATAAATGATAAGTCAAACACACCATCGCCGCATGAAGAGAAGACAAATGAGGAGCCAAACATGACTATCACTACTGCTTGAAGAGAAGGCGCAATTCCTTACTAGGCTAGAATCATGAGTTGTCTAAGTTTTGCCAGTCGGAGAGCATTCCCAGTGCGACCTAACATTTTTATGTTGACCTCACCCCGTCAATCTTTGAATAGTGCAATCTCCTTGATGCAACTCCTTCCGACTTCTCTTCTAATGGATCTCAATGTGGTTGCTTTGTTAACAGTTCATCCATAATACAACCCAATGGCCACATGTCAATTACCGTTGAATATAGTTTTTCTCCTAATAAAAGTTCAGGTGCCCTGTACCACAAAGTGACCACCCGATGAGTATATGGTTTCAATGGGATCCCATATTGATGAGCCATCCCAAAGTTCAGGTGCAAATGCTTCTTTTTTGATTCGATCTAAATCACCGTCGGCTTTGGAAGCAACGCAGTCCTTGAGGCATCCCAATCCCCTCTCTCTCCCTCAATGTACTCTATGTTGGATCAGTTTGAGGGAATTCCAAAGCAACTATTATTTTGGTGTATGTTTCAATGGTTGTAGGTATCTTAACTGTACTATCTCTGAGATTGTTGGCGTTGTATCATAAGTATATTCTCTTTTTCACTCTTTTTCTCTCCAATATGTTTTTCGGAGTTTATGATTATTGGGTCTGAGACATTACTGATTTTAGTTGTTATTTTTCTCTCCAATATGTTCTCAACTCAAATAAGGACAATAAAAATGCAGAAGCAAATCCATAATATCAAGGATTTCACTGCAAGGAGAAAGGATTCACGTTCCGTGAAGATTAATAAGAACAAAGATGTGATAAAGTTCAAGGTTCGCTACAACGTAAACGTTACAGTCAGGTAGGATGCGATGAAGTTGAAGCATGATATTCATATATAAAATACTATTTCTTTTATACATAAGCATTTTCTTTTAATATCATGTTTTGGGGTGTATTAACTAAACTTGCACATTTGTTTTTTCTCATTTGTGGTTCATCAGAACATTGGCCATCTCCATCAAAGCATCAAGCTATTTATAGAGGAATTATCAACTATTAACGATGCTTTTGTTCTTCTCCCGAAAAATGTTGAACTTGAGAGATTAGATAGGATGAAAAAGTATTCTTCTAAAGTAAGATGTTATCTCCGTATAATTGCAAGGTGGGGTCTTTTAGGATATTTGAAACTATTGTTTGGTTGTATTATTGACATCCATTATAATGTCTATTTTAGAATGTATAGATTATCCTCACAAAGAACAATAGCATATTGCCTATGCATTTAACTTTTCAACATGAGACCATATCTCAGAAGCATATTTCCTTGAAAAGGCTTGGACATAACTCAAAGTTAATAAACAACACTGCTCTTTCTCTCCCACATTATAACCCCTTAAGCTTAGCTGTTTCTCTGTGTATGTGTATTTTATTAAATATTGTATTAGTATATTTTTCTTGAATAGTTCAATGAGGTGTATTTCCAACTAATTTTATTGTAGGAAAGTTTGGATTTGGGGAATGTTGATGACAATATTTCTACCCTTTTTTACCCCTCCATCCCCCAAAGTTTGGTTTAGGAGGATCCTACCATTAGGACTGTTCTCACTTAGGGTCAATTATTAACAGAGAACTACTATTAAGATCATTAATATTCAGTTCTCTTATAACCATAGGATATGCATATAGATTATCTGCTAGTTTTAGAAATGGTGTACAACAATAAGTTGTTTGTTACCGTTAGGCTAAAGTAAGAGCTCTCCATAATTTTTTTGCCTTCATTAGTATCAAATTTCTCCCCTGTTTTATTCTTGATGAAAAAAAGGATGTTTGGTGTTTTTTCGATGAGTGATGGAAGCATATTTTTTACCAACAAAGTTGGGTCAGATTTATTAAATGGAATGTTTTTTTGTTCAGATCAATCTTTTTTTTTGTTTAGATACTGATTTATTTGATCGTATTAAAATTATATGCCGTTCCATTTAATACTTAGATCTGTATACTTTTTTGTTCTGCTCATTCTTTTATTTGAGACGACATCCAATGATAGCGGCGACTGGGGTTGGGAGGGGCAAGCATTTTTTGCCTACTTACTAATTCTTACGCTTTTTTTCATTGCATGCTATTTTTTGTTTGAATTTAACATGAAATTTTGGTTGGAAAATGGCTGCGGAGACCATGACCTCAGTGATATCAATGGTATGTTCTTGCCTTGCATTTTTAACATACTTCTTTGCTTTTTCGTCTTTTACATTAATTTCCACTCCACGTCTCCTAGATTGCCTGTATTTCAGGTACAATTATGTTCAAGTCTCATTTGTGGTCTAATCAATTAAAAATTCTTATATCCGATATCATCTTTGAATATCAAATCAACAAATAGTATTTGATTGTCCTTTACGGTGTCCGACATCATCTTGGAATATCAATTTTGCCAAAGTCAAAATTTGTCAGAGTTAGAGTGTCCTTTACGGTGCAACATCGATCGCATTCCCATATCCGACATCATCTTGGAATAAGAATCGATTATCGTTCCATATCCGATATCGTCTTGGATCTGTTCAACTGAAAATCAAAAACAACAAATAGTATTTGATTTGATGATAGTAAATAGTGCAAAAAACATGGTAGTAGAAGAAAATATATTATGCGAATAGATAATATCTGTTCAGTTCCTTTGTGTCCCTGAATCAGACGTTAAATATACCGTTACACCCTCTCCTAATCTCAACTTTTATCATTTCCTCTCTCCCGATTCGAAAATCTCGAAACAAGTAATTTCAGAAATGCGGTAATTAGATTATGGCTTAGCAGGAACTCTTTTTGGTTAAATCATTTTATGAAGAATGAGAGTCAATTTCAGCATGTAGCATTTCTCTCCCTTCGTTGTCAAGGTTTGTTTTCCTAATTTTCATTCGTTTATCTAAAGGAACCCGGATTGCACTTGCACCAACAATGTTTGTGAGCATATATAGAGATTTTTCCCTGTCACTTTGCGGATTGTTATTCATTTTACATTTTTTCTTTTAGTTTATATTTTATTTATTTGTGTTGAATAGCATATGTCTTATTTTAATTGTGCTGGAAGCCATAGTTTGGTTCAGGATTATTATATTTTTCTCGCTGAATTTTGGTAAAAAAAATATTTTTGTGGTTAAAATAAGAATAGCAGGGGATAGTTAATCTGTTTGCATTTGATATGTGCTTTCTTTTTTAGTAGTGAAATGCTAAATTCATTATTATGCTGAATTCATTTTT